>PVIH01018607.1:0-37966 GCA_004025045.1 Sigmodon hispidus
CTTTTATGCATTGTTGTATAGGGTTTGCCAAAATTTTGTTGAGAATTTTCGCATCAATATTCATGAGGGAAATTGGTCTGTAATTCTCCTTCTTTGTTGTGTCTTTGAGTGGCTTGGGTATTAGGGTGATTGTGGCCTCATAAAAGGAATTTGGCAATATTCCTTCAGTTTCTACTGTGTGAAATAGTTTGAGGAGTAAAGGTAGTAGTTCTGTTTTGAATGTCTGGTAGAATTCGGCACTGAAACCATCTGGACCAGGGCTTTTATATTTGGGCAGGTTTTTAGTGACAGCTTCAATTTCCTTAAGGGTTATAGTCCTATTTAGGTAATTAATCTGGTCTTCATTTAATTTTGGAAGATGATGCCTGTCCAGAAAGCTGTCCATTTCTTCTAGGTTTTCCATTTTTTGGAATACAGATTTTCAAAATACGACCTGATAATTTTCTGTATTTCCTGGGGGTCTGTTTTTATGTCCCCCTTTTCATTTCTGATTTTGTTGATTTGGACACTCTCTCTCTGTTTTTTGATTAGTTTGGCTGGGCTAAGGGCTTATCTATCTTGTTAACTTTCTCAAAGAACCAACTCTTAGATTCGTTGATTCTTTGTATTGTTCTTTTTGTTTCAATTGTATTGATTTCAGCTCTAAGTTTGATTATTTCCTGCATTCTACTCCTTCTATGGGAGTTCGCTTCTAATTGTTCTCAGGCTTTCAGCTGTGCTGTTAGGTCTCTAGTGTGGGATTTCTCAAGGTTTTTCATATAGGCATCTAGAGCTATGAATTTTCCTCTTAAGACTGCTTTCATTGAGTCCCACAAGTTTGGATATGCTGTAGATTCATTTTTATTGAATTCTAGAAATATTTTGTTTTCTTTCTTAATTTAAATATACCCAGGGCTCCTTTCAATTTATGATGAATATAATAAATTCTTTTATATTTTCATGTGTAGAATACAACTCCCCATTATTTTTTTACTCTAGATGGATTTAATTTAAAGCTCAGATTTCAGCTAATGTTTATTTATTATGGTTTTAATCCTTCCCATCTGTCTCCACCATATCCACTCTGCCACTCAATGTAGGTTTTTGTCTTATGAATCTAATAGTGCCCTCAAAGAAGAGAATAAGAAGACAATCAATTAATCAAATTCTCTACTTTGTATTTTAGCTTCAATGAAATAGGAATCTATGATTTTATATACACAGATTGTAAAATACCTAATTAAAGCATATTAGCAAGAGATTTTATTTTTACCTAAGAAAAAATTTAGTACCAGCTTTTCCTGCAATAAAATTTTTTATATTACTTTTTAAACCTTAATGATATTGATAATCTAGAAACTGTGGAGGATACATAAGACATTCAATTGTTTCCTACATATAAAATCACCATTGCTGTTCTAACATTTTCCCTCAATTCAAGTAGCTTCAAGCAATACAACTTGATTTTCTTGTTCTGAAGGTCTGAATAGAACTAAATTAAGTCTCAGAGTACAGAGGATCTAAAAAAATTGTTTAGTGTTTAAGAGCACTCCTTGTTCTTTTAGAGGTACTTTATATAATTTTCATCATTCAAACAGCAACTCACAATCATTTAAAACTCTAGTCTTAAAAATATGACCACATAGTTCAGCCTTTGCCAGTACCAGGCATATCTATGTTACATAATGCTACATATGCATAATGAAGGCAATGCCATATATACATGGAATAAAAATAAGTGAGTATTAAATTTTTAATCAAGGACTTCAAATTCAATGTTCCTCCAAATTCCAGAAGATACACTGACTATTGCTTTCCCAAATACAAAGTGTGTTCTCACCTCTGCTCAATGGCTTGTACCTTTAATGCCCAACATGATCTTTCATTTTCATAGCCGTTTATTGATATATTACCATTCCTTTAATTATGTGGATCCTTGCAAGTACATTTTTTTATAAATAAATATTTATTTACAATGTATACAAGCATGTATGCTTGGACGCCAGAAGAAATCACCAGATCTTACATATGGTTTCAAGCCACCATGTGGTTGCTGGGAATTGAACTCAGGACCTCTGGAAGAGCAGCCAGTGCTCCTAAGCTCTGAGCTAACTCTGCAGCATGACAGCATAGTATTTTATTGTCACATTAAAAGTCTTTCTGTGACAAATCAATTTCCTGTAAAACATTACAATTCTTTATTGTTCCAACAGAAGATTCCACTAAGATAATTCAATACCCCATTACAGTATTTTAAGTCTCCATTTTAAAAATATGAGGCAAAATATCTGAAGTTGAACTTTCCATTAGGCTACCAGCTCCTAAATAATGATATGGAGGCTTATGGTTAATTACAAAAGCTTAGCTCTACCCTAATTACCGTCAAGGAGCCTTTATCCCTTAACTGACACAAAGATCCACAGCCAAGCCCTGGGTAGAGCTCCAGGAGTCCTGTTGAAAAGATAGAGGGGGAACTATGTAAGCCAGAACGGTGGTGAAGGTCTTGATGTAAACCCACAGAGACAGTTTACCTGCATTCATGGGAACTCATAGACTCTGGGCCAATAGAGATGGAGCCTGCATGGAATTGACCTAGGCTCTCTGCCCATGTGTGACAGTTGTGTACTTTTGTCTGTTTTTAAGACTCCTAGCAGTGAGATCTGAATCAATTCCTGGATCTAAGTTGGCTTTTGGGAACCTGTTCCCATGCTGGATTATCTTGACCAGCCTTGATTCAGTTGAAGGAGTTGATCCTGCCACAACTAGATGTGCTATGCTTTTTTTAAGCCCATGGGATGCCTGTCTCTATCAGAATGGAAATGTAAGCATGGATGGGGAAGGGAGAAGATGAGAGGTCGGAAAAGGTACAGGAGGAGAAAAGAGAGCAGAAATTGTGGTTGTTAAGTAAAATAAATTTTAAAAATGTCAAACAAAATATAATGGCTGAATATAAAAATAGAAAGAAAAAAAGAAAGCTTAGTCGTAGCTTAGGCTTTTTTCACTAACTTTTTATAACTTCAATTAATCCCTATTTTTTTATTAATCTACAACCTACCACATGGCATTCACCTCTTTCTCTTTCTGTGTGTCCCACTTATTTCACATCTCTATGGCATCTCTTCTTCCTCTCTCTGCCAAAAAGTCCCACCTATGTCTTAGCTATTGGTCATTTAGGTTTTTATTACACCAATCACAGCAACACATCTTCACACAGTATACAAATATTCTGTGACAGGTCTCTTTACATAATCTTGCCTGTCTTGGAACTTGCTATGTTGACAAATCTGGTCTGAATTCACATAGATCTGCTGGCCTCTACCTTCTGAGTGCTAGAATTAAAGACTCACATGCATGACCATAAATGATGCCTTTGACATCACAGTTCTCCATTTTAACTATATAATGTTCCATTGTTACAACACAATATCTTCTTGTAACATCACAGGGAGCCATTATGACATGAAAACTTTCCATTTTGACCACACAGTGGCTGTATCATCATAATGCTCCACTGTAACAACATAATGCCTCATTGAGATATCACAATGCTCCAGAGTAACATGACAATTCCTTATTAAAAAGTCATTGTTCACTACTGTGACAGCATAAGAACTTTTAGGCATCCTACACATTAGTTTTCTTCATATAAGGCAAACTACTGATTTTATTCTCCATTTGTGTTAACAGCCTCCAGGAGGTGTGTAGATTTTCACCAACCCTACAAGTGATAGAGGGCTGATCTCTAAGATATAAAAAGAACTCAAGAATCTTGAGCCCAAAATCTTGAATAACCCAATCAAAAAATGGGGTTCGGATCTAAAAAGGAATTCTCGGCAGAAGAATTACGAATGGCTGAAAGGCACCTGAAAAAGTGCTCATCATATTTAGCCATCAGAGAAATGCAAATCAAAACAACTTTGAGATACCCCCTGACACCTGTTAGATTGGCTAAGATAAAAGGTACAGAGGACAACTTATTGCTGGAGAGTATACAGAGCATGGGGAACACTCCTCCATTGTTGGTGGGAGTGTAAGCTTGTTCAGCCACTTTGGAATATAGTATGGTGATTTCTCAGAAAACTGAGAATAAAGCTCCCCAAGGACCATGCAATACCACTTCTGGGTATGTACTCTAAAGATGCACAGTTGCACTCCAAAGGCATTAGCTCAACTATGTTCATAGCAGCATTATTTGTAATAGCAACAACTTGGAAACAACCTTGATGCCCCTCAGCTGAAGAATGGATTAACAAACTGTGGTACATCTACACAATGGAATACTACTCAGAAGTAAGAAAAAATGATATCCTAAAATTTTCAGGCCAATGGATGGATTTGGAGAATATCCTCCTGAGCGATGTATCACAAACCCAGAAAGATAATGAGGGGATGTACTCACTCATTAGTGCACTCTAAACAAACAAACAAACAATCAAACAAACAAGAAAAAAGCAAAGCATGCCCAAGCTGCAAACCACAACCACTAAACAGCTTGGGATCAGAAATACCTTGGACTGACTCCTTGGATCCCACTCCGCCTAAAGGAACAACTGATTCAGTCTTGAGGTTGTGTGGGGAAAACTGAATCTGGCAAGAGTGGAGGCTGAACTAAGCAATATTGGGACAGTGGGACCTTGGGACTGCCTGCAGCCTGCCCAGGGAGGGGATGGGGAGTTGTGGAGAAGAGAGAATGACCTGATGTGGTGGGAGGCGGGAAAGGACTTTGAATAAGGATATACAAGGATAGAAAGTGTGACTTCTTTGTCAAAAAGAAAAAGAAAAAGAAAATTTTACCTTTACTTTTATCTCAGACTTGCCAGGCTGGGGCTTCATAGGGAGCAATATGCAAATCTCCAGGTGAGTGCAATGGAGTGAGACAAACTGTCCAGCGCAGTGGGAATAAGACCCCAGAGACCTAGTGCCTCTGCTCCTCTGAGCAACTTGACACATAGTTTCTTCTGGGTGTTAAAGACCACTGGTTAGAATAGTTCATCAGACTTGGGTCCTCAGCCTAAGGAATTAGCTTTATTGCTAAGCCTTATGTTAGTGTGTGTGTGTCCATTTTAAACTTCATCACTCTATCCTAGTCAATTTTTAACCTTCTCTTCACTAGGTATTGGTTTTTTATTTGTTTATTTTGTGGGTGTAATTTCCTTTGTAGTAATTTTCTTCAAAGTTTACACTTGCTATTTTTCATTTTGTTAAGTGAAACACATACCTTGAAAGGAAGAGACGTGAAATGAACATGGATAAAGTTTAGTGCATATGCAAAGTCCTGATGCATCATAAACATCATGCTGTTCATCTGCTTCCCTCGTGTTTCTCCCAGTCCATAACCATTTGCTGCAAGCCATCAAGGTCGTGTTCTTGAAACCAGCCATAATATCCTGATGTTCTCCAAAGATGTTTCCATTATATAAGTACTCAGATGTAAACACACTGTTTTTGACTTTGTGTGTGATAGAAGATTAATTTGTAGCTAGTTTCCCACTGGGTATAGCATTTTGAGCTTCTTTTGTTTTCCACTTAACATGGAAACTGTTGGACAAAGGCATAGAATAAAATCTGAGATTGTTTCTGGGTTAAAGGATGATTTCTGATATTGCATGACCAAGTAATAGCTATATGAATATGTGAGATCAGTATGGACTCTGGAGACAGAGCAGAGCTTTGTCTGTTGTCACGGCAATACAAGGTTTCCTCTGGAAGCCAGATACTGATGCCATGAAGTTTCTTCTTTTACCACATACTTCAATTCCTAAAGTCATTTAGATTATTTCATGTCAAATTAAGGATAGCTTGTTAAATTGTGTGTATGCAAAGTGGCATGTAGTTTTAAATTGCTTATTTGTATAAAGTTTTCAAATAAATGTTAATATTCTATGACTTGAATGACACTACCATATCGGGGGTCACATGACACAAGGCATGTATTTATGAGCATCTTATACTTCTCAACGGGAAGACTATAGAAATTTTGTACTTGGGGCACAGCAATTCTGTTGGTCTTCCCTCACTTCTCTTCTTTCATTCACTTCTTGTCATGATATGCACATCATGATGAATTAAAATTTCTGAGTTGTCCTAAATTTAATAATAAGTTCTAAGAGATGAAGGGACTGATTAGGCAATCATAATATTGGATTAATTAATCAATCAATTAATGGTTCCAACTCTGTGATCCACATTCATGAATGCTACCCAAGTCTAAACTATGCCCTCTTTTTTCTTTTTTTTTTTAAACTCCACTAATCAGTGAGTACATCCCCTGAAAAGATGTCATTGTATACAAGAGCTCAAGGGTAGAACATAGCTAAATAACACAGTGCTTCACTTCTGCACTCATGGCCTCTGGCAGGGTGTGGGTAAGGAAGGACTTGTTTTCTTTAAGGATATGGACACAGGGAGTTTATTTAAGCTCCAGTAAGTAAATGAGCAGCATGAATGAGCATTTTTGTAAATTGGAGATCATAAAAATGGGTATGAATCTGAGAGGACTGATAACTGAGTTTGATGGGGTGCATGATGTAAAATCAGCAATTAATAAATAAAAGAAAAACCCAACAACACAGATCTTTTTTTTGTCATCTGCTTTCTTCTTCCCAGTATTTCTATTCTGTTTTCTTTTCACGTGTATTCCATTCCCCCTCTTTACTTTGTCCTCAGGAATGAAAAAGAATGGAAATGATTAACAGAAATAAAGTAAGCACAAAAATATTGCAATTAAATCAACTATTTTGCATGCTAATTTAAAAAAATCCATTTTTGAAAATGTGGCTCAGACTGTCATGATGATAGCCCTTTAATTCTAGCACTTGGGACACAGAGACAGGAAGATTTCCATGATTTTGAGACCAGTCTGGTCTATATACTGAGTAGGGCATCCAGTGCAACATAGCTAGACTCAAATAAAAACAACAGAAAATATAACCACATCAATTAATTATTTTTAGAGTTTGGTTGTAGACTTCCTATTTCATTGTTATTTATTGTATACATGTGGTCTATGCTCAAAGTAAGCAATTAATGCTTTCCTTGTCCAAATTTTACATTTTTTTTCCAGAAGAAAGGACAGAAAAGCATCTGGTTAGTAAGCCTTCAATACATGAGTCACTGAAGGGAAAAACCTGTAAAAAAGCTCTTTATTAGTATCAAAATGCACAAGCCCAAAAGTTATGTTAGTGATGCCTACACACTCATTTTTATGAAACCTTTTGCAAAAAGTAGGAAAATAGCAACAAATACGTTTTTCTCATACAGTACAATACCCAAATTGCAAACTTTGCCTGTCTTTTCTGTGTTTGAGGAGAACATCAAGGGTACCTTTCAACAGTTTAAAAGGATGAAAGCATTATCTCCTGGAATCACACATGAATATGCAATGTCTTTTGTATGTGCTTTGTAAATGTATCAACTCTTATGAGTTTTTTTTTTTAAGATTATATTTTCTTTTTTAAAAAAGCTAATGGCACTATAGGCTTTGGGGACAGCTGATGGTAATGTGCAAATGCTTATTGATTTATTTGACTTAATGTTTGCTTTGTGATATGTCTATGCCCAAACATTTATGACATGTATCTGTATGTGATTTTGTGTGTTTCTTTGTATAGATAGTTGGTGCAAGGTATATTCATTTCCTGAGTTGCCCTAAATTTAATTTCTAGATCTAGATATAGGTAAATATATATGTATATATATATATGTATATATGTATATATACAGAGAGAGCTGAAAGGATTTATTTCAGCTTATAACTCTCAGATCACATGCCTTTGCTGGGAGAAGTCAGTACAGGAACTCAGGGCAGGAGTGTGGATGCAGAATTTATTCCAGAGGCCATAGAGGAGTGCTGCTTACTGCTTACTGGCTTGCTCCTCATGGTTTGCTCATCCTGTCCTTAAGAGAGTGGTCAGGAATTTAGTTAGGTAATGCCTTCAACTCTTTGATCCATATTCATGAATGTTACTCAAGTCTAAACAAAACCTTTTTCTGAAAAGTACTTTTTTAAAACACTAGGTATTTTATAGTACCATATAAAATACTGTTTGCTACTTAATTCCAAATTTTTACTAATTGAAGACCTTTTAGGTCCCTTAATTATGTGTAAATTTATGCATACATTATATTTTTGTGTGTAATTTTGTATGCTTTATCTTTTTAGAAGTTTGCTTATACGTACAGGGCATTTTAATATATTCACTTTGCATTTTCTTTAAACTCAGACTCACTTTTTAGGTTGAGTGTCTTGTCAGGATAGAGAAAGGCTGGAGAGAGACAAGAGGTAGGAGAATAAGAGTGTTAACAGGAGAGGAAACAGACTGTAAAAGGGAGGTCCAGACAGCTGAACCTATGAGTAAAGGAGGCAAGATGTAATAGTCTTTGTTTTTCTAAGGTAGTTATTTAAGTGTACATGTGATAATTACTGAAAATAATTTATTTTTTCTCTTTTTTATTTAAAATATTTTACCATATATATCACTGCACCCCTTCCTCCCCTTCTCCCAGTCCTTCCTCTGCCTCCCTCCACCCTTTCTCCCCATCCATTCTCCAAGGAGGACAAGGAAGTCAAAAGTCAGTTCCATCTGACATATCCAGCTAAGGTAGGTTTAAGTCACTCATCCCAGTATCAAGGGTGAATTAGATGTTTCTCTGTTGGAAATGAGCTCCAAGATGTCAGGTCATGCACCAAAAATAAATTCTGTTCCTACTGCAAGAGACTCCACAAACTGCCCATGCCCATTTGACTAGCATCTGTATTTGGAGAGTTAGTTTCTTTTCATGAAGATTCATCAGCTGTCATTTCAGAATTCATGAGCTCTCAAAACCTTAGTTCAGCCAGTGCTGTGAGTCTCCTTCTCATGATCATTATTCCTTTGCTCATATACTCTCTCTATCAGCTAAACCAGTAGCTTGACCTGCTTAGCTATAAATTTCTGCTTCTGCTTCCATTCAATGCTGGATGAAGGCTCTGTAACTACAAATAGTGTGATCATTAATTTGATTATAGGGGAAGTCCTGTTTAGACATCATCTTCACTATTGCTTGGAGTACTAGTGTGGGACATCTTGTGGGTTCTTAAATGTTCCCTTAGAATCAGGTTTCTTTCTAATTCCACAATGGCTCTTATTATTAAGACATCCATTTCTTTGTTCAACCTTCCTGTTGCTCTTCCCATTCAACTATCTTCTTCTCTCATGGTTTGTTCCCACCTCTCCTAACTTGATCCCCTATATGATCCTAATTTACTCAGAAAATCTTCTCTATTCTTCCTTACCAGGAGGATCCATGGATATATCTCTGAAGTTCTTTATGTTCCTTAAATGCTCAGGAGTTATGAATTATAGCCAGATTATCCTTTGCTTGATGTATAAAGTCTACTTATGAGTGAGTACATACTATATATTTCTGGGTCTGTGTTACTTCACTCAGAATGATACTCTCCAGATCCATCTATTTTCTTGCAAATTTTATGTCATTTTTTTTACTCTTGAGTAAATGTACCACATTTTTTTAAAAATTCATTCTTCAGTTGAGGGGCATCTAGATTGTTTCTAGGTTCTAACTATTATGAATAATGCTGGTATTAACATTCTTTTTGTAAGGCCCTTGGGGTAAAAATGTATATGCTTTGGGTATATGCCTAATACTGGTATTGCTGCATCAATGGGTAGATTGAATTCTAGTTTTCGGAGAAACCACCATACTGATATTCAAAGTGGCTATATAAGTTTTTACACCCACCAGCAATGAAGGAGTATTATTGTTGCTTCACATCCACTCCAGCATGAGTTGATTTTTTGTTTTCTTTTTCTTTTTTTTTATTTCCAGCATTACATTTTTTATTTTTAATTTGGTGACTTTACATCATGCACCCCATCAAACTTAATTATTATCCCTGTCAGTTTCATACTCATTCTTATGACATCACTATTTACAAAAATGCCCATTCATGCTGCTCATTTACTTACTGGAGCATAATTAAACTCCCTGTAGCTAGCCCCTTAAAGAGAACAAATCCTTCCTCACCCATATCCCTGCCAGAGACCATCAATGCAGATGTGAAGCACTGTGTCATTTAGCTATGTTCTAGTCTTTAGCTCTTGTGTACAATGACATCTTTTTCTTTTAAAGCCCACTAATGAGTGAATACATACTCTGCTTATCTTTCTGGGTTTGTGATACCTCACTCAGGAGGGTATTCTTCAATTCCATCCATTTGCCTGTTAATTTTAGGATATCATTTTTTCTTACTGTTGAGTAGTATTCCATTGTGTAGATGTACCACACAGTTTGTTAATCTATTCTTCAATTGTGTGGTATCTAAGTTGTTTCCAGGTTCTTGCTACTACAAATAGTGCTGCTATGAACATAGGTAAGCTAATGCTTTTGGGGTGTGAATGTGTATTTTAGGGTATATGCCTAATGGTGGTATTGCTGTATCCTTGGAGAGATTGATTCCCAGTTTTCTGAGAAACCATCATACTGCATTCCAGAGTGGCTGAAGAAGTTTACACTCCCACCAACATTTTTCAAATAAAGAGCTGTTTCCTGAGACACATAATCTGCCAGCCCCTATTGAACCAAGCGCTCAGACTGGGCCAAGAAATGATCCCTGAGTCACAGAAACCTGCAGCTCTGATTGGACAAAAGTGTCAAATAGACAAAGTCAGGCTTCCTAAGTCACAGATATTGCCAAAACAGACTGTCACAAGAAGAACTTCATAAGACTAGAGACACTGCTTGCAGAAATTGGAAGAAGAAATGGGTAGGTCTCTGTGAAAAGTACCTACAATAACATAAATAGTAATATGGCACTACTTGAACCTATTGGTTCTATAACATAAGTACCTAAGCATTACAATGTAGAAGAAGCAGAAACAATATTAAAATAAGATCATGAAAATGATAGAGGCCTTTGAGAAGAAAATGAAAAATTTTCCTTAACAAAAGAAAATAGAAGAAATAAAAAGTAGTTTAAAGGAAGCTAAAAAAAGATTGAAAGGGATGATGAAAACAGTTCAAGACTAGAACATTGAAATAGAAGCAATGAAGAGGGAAGGTTAAAAATGGAAAATCTGAGTAAATAATCAGGAAAAAAATACGCAACTATAACAAACAAAATACAAGAGATGAAAAAAGGAATCTCTAGCATAAACAATGCCACAGATGAATTTATCAGTAAGAGAAAACAACATAGCCAAAAGGGTCATAACATAGAATCCCCAGACAATCTGGGATGTCGTCCAAGAAAAAAAAACCAAATTTATAGGAAGAAAGTAAAAATGTCAGCTCAAATGCCCAAAAACTATATTCAACAAAATCATAGAAGAAAACTTTCTCTACCTAAAAAAAGAAATGCCTATGAAAATGCAAGAAGCCTACAGAACACCAAATAGAATAGATCCTCTCCAAAATTAGGTTCTCTACATAGTCACACATCAACCCCAGGAAGCAGGGGATGTACACACTTATTAGTGGACTTTAAACAAAAAAGCAAATATCAAAACATGCCCAAGCTGCAAACTACAACCACTGAGCAGCTTGGGATCTGAAACACCCTGGATGAACACCTTGGAGCCCCCTCCCTCCAGAGGAACAACTGACCCAGTCTTGATGCTGGGGTGAGGAAAGCGAATCTGCCAGGAGTGGATGCTGAAGTAAGCCACATTGGGACCTTGGGACCTCCTCCTGCCCTTCAAGGGGAAGAGATAAAGTGATGTGGAAAAATAGAGAGTGACTGGAAGGAGTGGGAGGGGGAGGGAGTATGAACAAGAGTATACATAGATAAAAAATATGACTTTATTCTTAATAAAAATTAATTAATAAAAAAGTCTCTTTTGTCAGATCTTGTAAAGTCTTGAATATTGAAATGTTACAAATCTGTGCAACTGATACTTTTCTGCCAGTGACTGTCCACAACTTCTTTGTATTGAGACACTGGATCACCCCTATATAGGACAAAAATATTATGAACAAATGTGACTGTGAACTTCATATATTTAAAGCCTCTTTTGGCTGTTTTGTGAAGTATCTGGGAATTAACATACAGCTGTTTTTTTCTTGTGAAATAGTACCAAAACCATACATATAAGTGACACTATATGTTCTCAACAGACTACACATACATAATGTGTATATGAATAAAATAACAAGTAATAAATTAGTGAATGAAACTTAAAACAGAGTGGGGGTGGTTTTATGAGAGGACTTTGAGGGAGAAAAAGGAAGGGAGAAATGTGGTAAAAATTCAGGTTTAAAAAAACCCGGGAAAGAAAGAGGAAAAACAATAAGCTCCATTGCCTCAGCAACATCTACAACTACCTATAACAGGACTGTTTAATGATTTATATACTTTCTAAAATTGTACTACATCAGCCATTCCCTGACATAGAGGGAAAATAATAAAGCAATTCTACATTGAATATGACCAATCAAAATAAGGTGAAACTCATAGACTGATGCTGTTCTTTTCTGTCCAAAAAGAAACACATCCCATACAAAAAAAAAAAATTGTGCTGCCTCTCTGATTTCAAACATAAGAGAACTAGAAGACTTTAATGAGTCACTTGGCCAGCCCTGTGGTTGTGCCCAGTCTTTGCTGATTTGCATGCTTTCAGAGCACAGCCCACTGCCCTGAAGACTACTTCATAGTCAGGTCACAGCCAGTGCTGCAGTCAGCCTCACACTGATAACAGCAGAGACATGATGGGCCCCACTCAGCTCCTGGGCTTGCTGCTGCTCTACCTTAGTGGTATGAATAACACTATTGGAAATTTATTTACCTGACTTTTATCATTGTTGCCTGGTCTCTGTAAAAGTCCTTTTCTAACATGATTAATTGTGTGAAAATTTGTTAATAATTTTTCGATTTCAGGTGCCAGATGTGACATACAGATGACCCAGTCTCCAGAATTCCTGTCTGCATCTTTGGGACAAAGTGTCACCATGACATGCCGGGCAAGTCAAGACATTGGTTATGTGTTGTCATGGTATCAACAGAAGCCAGAAAAACCTCCTATGCTTTTGATCAATTATGGAAACAGCTTGGTAGATGGGGTTCCATCGAGATTCAGTGGCAGCATCTCTGGCACACAGTTTTCTCTCCAGATCACTGAACTGCAGCCTGAAGATGTGGCAATTTACTACTGTCAGCAGGGTAAAAGTTTACCTCCCACAATGATTCAAGCAATGACATAAACCACAATGGAAGCAGAAGTGAGAGCCTAGGCTGTCCTGAATGCTTGTTATGCTGTCTCCAATTACTGACAGTATTTCTTCTTTCATGAATTTAAAGTTCAATGTGATGTTATTATATGTGGATCAAAGATAGTCTTCTGTCTTAAATCTATGTAATCTTTCCCAGGCCTGGCATTAAAACCAAAGGAATGCTTCTCATTACTTATATTAAAACAATGCTTTTCCAGAGTAGCAGAGTTGTGGAAAGAATTGTGATTCATACAACATGATGGTTAACATCCCACATACATACCTACACCCACACATACCAATCTGGGGTTACCTTAAAAATTTTCTAGCAAATTATAGCATTAAAGTATTCTGGAAACAGGTTGGTGTGATCACTTAGTGATTAGGAACACTAAGTTTTCTTCTGCATGACGTAGGTTTGATTTCCAGCACACATAACCATTATCAATACTTTATACATTGTGTCCCATAGTATTTTAGGCCTTATCTTTTTCTAGCTTTTGATGAATTATAATCATATGTCATACTAAAAATATAAAGACAAAATCCAGCACACAAAAAATAAATATAAATAAGAAAAACAGAGAGGGAACTCAAGCAGAGCTGGACCTGGAGGCAGGAGAGTTGGCATAGTGGTCATGGAAGGTTGATGCCTATGGGCTTATTCATCTTTGCTTGCTCAGTTGGTTTTCTTTTTTTCCATTTTCATTTTTTATCTGCATACAGTTTTTCTTCCTTCAGATCTTCTCAGTTTCATCCCACCTCCTCTCCTATCCAGATCTACTTTCCTTCAGTCTCTCACTGGAAAAGAAAACATATCTCTCTCTCTCTCTCTCTCTCTCTCTCTCTCTCTCTCTCTCTCTCTCTCTCTCTCTCTCCTGCTAGACCAGAAGCAACTCCACCTGGTGCTTTGCTATAGAGCTCTGCTTCTGCTTTTTCCATTGATGGATGAAGGTTCTATAATGACAATTTGGGTAGTCATTTATTTGATTATAAGGAAAGTTCTGTTTAGATACCCTCCCTACTATTGCTTGGAGTCCAGCCAGGGGTATCTTGTGGATTCTTGGAGGTTTCCTTAGCTTGAAGTTTCATTTTCATCCTACAATGGCCCCTTCTATCAAAATGCCCATTACTATTTTTTCCTACTCTTTTGCTCTTCTCACTCAACCATTTCTTTGTCTCATGATTTGTTCCCAACACTCCTTGCTCGATCCTTGTTATGATCACAGTTAACTGATGAGATCTTTTCTATTTCCCCTTCCGAGCAGAATCCATAGATATCTGTCTTAAGTCCCATCCATTGCCTACCTGTTCAGGGGTTGTGATTTGCAGCATGGATATTCTTTGCTTTATTCCTAAAATCCAATTATGTTTGAGTACATATTATTTCTATTTTCCTGGGCCTGTGTTATATCTCTCAGAATGATATGTACCAGATCCATCCATTTGCCTGAAAATTTTAGGACTAGATTGCAGAAATTAATCAAACACAGAGCTGAAATCAGTTCAATTGAAACAAAAAGAACAATACAAAGAATTAATGAATCAAAGAGTTGGTTCTTTGAGAAAGACAACAAGTTAGATAAAAACATTTCCAAACCATCAAAAAGCAGAGAAAGAATATACAAATCAACAAAATCAGAAATGAAAAGTGGGACATAACAATAAATCCCCACAAAATCCAGGCATTTATAAGGTCATATTTTGAAAATCTATACTCCACAAAAATGGAAAACCTAGAATAAATGGACAGATTTCTGGACAGATATCATTTACCAAAATTAAATGAAGATCAGATTTGAAACCTAAACAGATCTATAACCCTATAGGAAATTGAAGCTGTCATTAAAAGATCCCAAGTATAAAACGCCCAGGTCCAGATGGTTTCAGTGCTGAGTTTTACAAGGCATTCAAAGATGAACTATTACCAGTACTCCCCAAACTATTTCACACAGTAGAAATTGAAGGAATATTGTCAAACTCTTTATATGAGTCCACAATTACCCTAATACAAAAGCCGCTCAAAACACAAGAAATAAAGAGAATTGCAGAACAATTTCCCTCATCAATATTGATGCTAAAATTCTCAACAAAATTCTGGCAAAGTGTATACAACAACATTTAAAAAATATTATCCAGCATGATCAAATAGGCTTCAATATAGAAATGCAGAAATGTTTCAACATACTAAAAACCGTAAATGTCATCCATCATATAAACAAACTAAAGGAGCAAAATCACATGATCATATCCTTAGATGCTGAAAAATCCTCTGACAAAATCCAAAACTCCTTCATAATAAAAGTACTTAAGAAATCAGGTATACAGGGAATATATCTAAATATAATAAAGGCGATTTACAAGAAAACAACAGCCTACATTACACTTAATGAAGAAAAACTGAAAGCAATCCCACTAAAATCAGGAACTAGATAATGATGTCATCTCTCTACTTATTTACTCAATGTAGTTCTTGAAACTTTAGTTAAACAATAAGAGAACAAAAGAAGATTAAGGGAATCCAAATTGGAAAGGAAGAAGTGAAACTATCTCTATTTGCAGATGATATGGTTGTACACATAAGTGACCCACAAAATCCTACCAGAGAACCTGATAAACACATTCAGCAATGTAGCAATATAAATATTAGCTGAAAGAAATCAGTAGACATCCTATGCAGTAAAAAGAAAAGGGATGAAAACTAAATAAAGGAAATATCACCCTTTATAATATGCACAAATAACATTAGATACCTTGGAGTACCTATAACCAAAGTAGTAACAGATCTATTTGACAAAAACTTTAAATAATTGAAGAAAGAAATTGAAGAGGATATCAGAAAATGGATAGAACTCCCATGTTCTTGGATAGGTAGGATCAACATAGGAAAAAAGGCAATTCTACCCAATGCAGTCTACAAATTAAATGCACTTCCCATTAAAATCCCAACACAATATTTTCGGAACTTGAAAGAACAATGCTCAGTTTCATTTGGAATAACAGGAAAGCCCAGAATGCCAAAACTCAACAAAAGAACCTCAGAGGGCATTACCATTCCCAACTTCAAGTTATATTATAGAGCTAAAGAATTTAAAAAAATCCTGCTACTGGCATAAAAACAAACTTGTGGATCAATAGAATAGAATTGGGGATCCAGATATTAACCCAGAAACCTATGAACAGCTGATCTTTGACAAAGAGGTCCAAAATATTCAATGGAAAAAAGATAGTATATTTAACAAATGGTGTTGGCATATCTGGATGGTCATGTGTAGAAAATTGCATATAGATGCAAGCCTATCACACTACACAAAACTCAAATCCATATGGATAAAAGACAACATAAACTCATTCACACTTAACCTGAAAGTGTGAAAGTGGGAAATACCCTCCAACACATTGGCATAGGTGATTACTTCCAAAATATAACACCAGTAGCAAAGACACTAAGAACAACAATCAATAAGTAGGACCTTCTGAAACTGAGAAGCTTCTGTAAAGCCAAGGACATAGTCACTAAGTGAAAAACACAACCCACCAAATGGGAAAAGGTTTTCACCAGCCCTACAAGTGATACAGGACCGATCTCTAAAATATATAGAGAACTCAAGAAACTAGAGCCCAAAACCTTGAATAACCCAATCATAAATTGGGATTCAGAACTAAAAAGGGAATTGTCAGCAGAAGAATTATGAATGGCTGAAAGACACTTGAAAAAGTGCTCAACAACTTTAGCCATCAGAGAAATGGAAATCAAACTACTTTGAGATACCACGTGACACCTGTCAAATTGGCTAAGCTAAAAGACACAGAGGACAGCCTATGCTGGACAGAGTACTAAGCAAGGAGAAAACTCATTCATTGTTGGTGGGAGTGTAAGCTTTTTCAGCCACTCTGGAATGCAGTATGGCAGTTTCTCAGAAAACTGGGAATCAGTCTCCCCAAGGATCCAGCAATACCACTTCTGCATGTATATCCTAAAGGTGGACAGTAGTACTCCAAAGGCATTAGCTCAACTATGTTCATAGCAGCATTGTTTCCAATAGCAAGATCCTGGAAACAACCTAGATGCTCCTCAACTGAAGAATGGATTGACAAACTGTGGTCCATCTACATAATGGAGTACTACTCAGCTCTAAGAAAAAATGATATCCTAAAATTTGCAGGAAAATGAGTGGATTTGAGAATATCCTCCTGAGCAAGGTATCTCAAACCCAGAAAGATAAGCAGGGAATGTACTCACTCATTAGTGGATTCTAAACAAAAAAGCAAAAAGCAAACCATGTCCAAGCTGCAAACCACAACCACTGAACATCTAGGGATCTGAAACACTTTGGAGTGACACCTTGGATCCCATTCCCTCTAGGAACACCTGATGCAGTCTCGATGTTGGGATGAGGAATTTGGATCTGCCAGGAGTGGATGCTGAACTGAGCAATATTGATACCTTGACACCTCCTGCTCTTTCTGGGGAGGAGATGGAAAGATGTGGAGAAGAGAGAGTGCCTGAAGGTGTTGGGAGTGGGAGGGGACTTTGCATTAGGATATACATGGGTAGAAAATGTGACTTTTTTCGTAATAAAATAAGAACGAGAAAGAAAAGAAAAATAGAGGATATAAATATTAGTAATAATAATAATAATAATAATAGTATTAGAAGAAAAAGTAAAAAAAAATCTGTTATTCTTAGCATATGGTGATATACAGCAAGCAGACAGCCATCATCAAACTTAATGGAGAAAAACTGAAATCAATGTCACTAAAATCAGAAATAATACAAGGCTGTATCCTCCATTTTTATATATAAAACATAGTTCTAGAAGTTCTAGCTAAAATAGTAGGAGAGAAAGAGGAGATTAAAGGGATATAAAATAAAAAGGAAGAAGTCAAACCATCCATATTTGTAGATGATATGATCATTTATATAAGTGAACTTCAAAATTTTGTCAGGGATTTCCTACAAGTGATAAGCATCTTCAGCAATGTAGAAGAGTACAAAACTAACTAAAATAAATCAGTAGCCCTCCTATACAATAAGAAAAAAAGAGCTGAAAAATTAATAAACACATCACCCTTCATAATAGCTCCAATATCATTAAATAAAGAAGAAGCAGACATGTTCACCAAAATCATTAAGTCACTTAAGAAAAAAATTAAAGAGGATATCTGAAAATAAAAAGATATTCCATGATCTTGAATAGGTTGATTTAACATAAAATAAATGGCAATTTTACACAAGATATCTACAGAGTCAATGCAACTTCTATCAAAACCCAACATAATTATTTTATAGACCTTGAAAAAACAATACTCAACTTGATATGGAACAACAAAAAACCCAGGATTGCTAAAACAATCCTGAATATAAGAACTTCAGGAGGCATCACTGACTTCAAGTTATAATACAGATCTACAGTATTAAAAGCATCCTGGTACTGGCATAAAAGCAGACTTGTAGATCATTGAAATCAAATTAATGACACCGACATTAACCCACACACATATGAACACCTGAGTTTTGACAGAGTTCAAAAGTATTCAATTGAAAAAAAGATAGTATCTTCCATAAATAGTGTTGGCATAACTACATATTAGTATGTAGAAGAATACATATAGGTCCCAAACTATTACCCTGCAGAAATCTCAAATCCAAGGGTATAATATTCATAGACCCAGCTACACTCACCTTACTAGAAAAGAAAGTTGAAAAGAAAGTGGAAAATATGCTTCAACTGATTGGCACAAGTGACCAAAGTTTCTGTAAGTCCAAGATCACAATCACTAAGACAAACTAACAGCCAACAGAATGGGAAAAGATCTTCACCAGCCCTACAACTGACAGAGGACTTATCTCTAAAATATATAGAGAATTCAAAAAACTACAGTCCAAAACCATAAGTAACCCAATTAAAAAATGGGGTTAAGAATTTAAAAGGTAATTCTCAGCAGAAGAATTACAAATACTTGAAAGAAACTTGAAAAAATTTTCAACATCTTTAGCCATCAGAGCAATACTAAACAAAACAACTTTGAGATACACCCTTATACCTGTCAGAACGGCTAAGAGCAAAAATACAGGTGACAGTCTATGTTGGAGAGGATGAAGAGCAAGGAGAACACTCCTCCATTGTTGGTGGAAGTGTAAATTTGTACAGCTAATCTGGAATGCAGAGTGACAGTTCCTCAGAACACTAGAAATCAATTTTTACAAGCATCCAGCAATACCATTGTTGGGCAAGTACCCTAAAGATGCACATTCACATGCCAAAAGCATAACCTCAACTATATTCTGTCAGGGACCAAGACCCTAGCTTGAGCCTCTAGGCCTCTAACAAAAGGCTACCATGGGAACTTACTGAGAAACCAACCACTGAGCCAGCACGACCCTGAGTAAAGTAGATGTTCTCCCAAAGAAAAATAGATGTTCTGGTTTGCTTAACAGTAACTAAGAAGTAACTCTAAAGAATAGAATAGCAGGAACATTCTGTGGCTAGGTTACTTAGCAGTCCTCTAAGGTAACTCTAAAGAATAAAATAACAAGAACATTCTACAGTTAGGATACCTAGCAACCCTCCCCTAAAACAAGACCAGTTACCTTGCCAACGTCCTGCTTCCCCTGGTCAGCTTGCTGCAGGTGTATGATGACTACCCCCTCCCCATATTCTGCTTTGGAACTATATAAGCATGTATAGAATCGTAATAAAACTGCAGCTTGATCAGAATCCTGTTTGACCTGCTGCATTCCTTTGTGTCTCCCTTCCCTTCATTCTCTCTCGTAGGTGGTCTCTCGTGTTTAAGTCCTGCAGGTCGGGGCAATATTCATAGCAGCATTATTTGTAATAGCAAGAACCAGGGAATAATCTAGATTCATCACAACTGAAGAATGGATTAACAAACTGTGGTACATCTACACAATGGAGTACTACTCTGAGATAAAAATAAAATGGCATCCTAAAAATTACAGGAAAATGGATGGATTTGGAGAATTCCCTCCTGAGCAAGGTATCACAATGTTCTCAGACTTCTGATGTTGATGGTTGAAGTATAGTCTCTCCTAGAAGCACTGCCACTGAATCTAACAATGACACCATGTTACAAATTTTATTTCTTATAGATGAGACTAGTAGATTTTCATAATTTTTGTGGATACCAGGTTAGGCTTGGAAAGTGATGGGGACATTGTCTCCAGAGTTGATGAGCAAAACAGAGCAGTTCTTTTTGATATAATATTTCACACTTGAAAAGAAAACATACAACAAATACATTGGTTAAGCACTGAAAACCCAAACAACAACAACAATATTGAGTGAAAATTTTTTGAGTGTTTTCCTATGACAACTGAAAATTAGAGCAGTTGAAGTCTTGTCCTTGAGCAAGGTCATTTTTGTCATAAAGTAATCATGGCCCAAGGCTGTGTCTTGAACACTTTCAAATCAGCAGAAGCTGAGAAAGGCTGAGCACAGCTGTGGTGCTGCCTATGCCCATCTCAGTGATTCTGCTCAGCCCCAGGAGCACACAGGACACAAGTAAAACAAGAGCATCACAACATAGCCTGCACAAAACAAGTTCCTTTTTGTATTCTAAAGGATGTCAGTATATCTGGGCAGTGGTGGGACATGTCTCTCATCTTAGTACTTTGAAAACAGAGGCAGGTATATCTCTGAGTTTTAAACCAGGCTTATCTACATTGTAAGTTCTAAGACTGCCAGGGACATGTAGAGAAACATTGTATCAAAAAGCTAAACCAATAAAAATGTAGAAAAGAAAAGAATCTTCCAAGAATAAGTGTTCAATTTGCTTTGAAATACATTTTGCTTTTAATAATGCTTTTTTATTTCATTTCCATTATTCATTATTTCCTTGACTATCTATAAGGATTTCCAAAGCTTGCATTCACCTGGAATGTACCTGTCAATCATGCCCCTGGGTGTGGCGATGCAAACATGGGCCCACCCACCCTTTTAAAGAAAGGGCTCACACGAGTGCCCTTCCCTTCTCCCCCTTCTTCCCTCTCCTCTCTCTGCTCCCTTCGGCCCCATCTCTGCTCTAGGCTGTAATAAACTCTAGTGTGGTACTCCGTTGTTGAGATTCCATTCACGCACCACGTGCAAAAAACTAACACTATCCTTCTGATACATTCTCAAAATCTGATGAAATTGAATTCACCTTTTTATTAGATAGATTTATTAATCACAGTATTGTTTTTCTGTTATTTGATTTAGTACTACTACCAGAATACATGTAAAGAGATAGAAAGAAAGAGACAGAGACAGAGACACAAAGATGAAGAATTAATAATAATAAAGTAGACACTGATCTGGTATCCATCTCAGCCTATCACTGCATTTATCAAGGCACTACCCAACTAGTTTCTTTAAAGCCATTCAAATGTAGAAACTTTCCCACTTATCATTAAAATGGAATGAGTTTGCAAACTAATCATGATGTTTGTTTCTTACCTAAGATTACTCTTTCTGACTCTCCTCAATATAGCCTTTAACTTCAGAAATTGGGAACCTCTTTAACTGGTATACATTTAACCAGTAGATATTTTATGTTCTTTGTCATATTCTACCATCAAAGAATCTACTCTAGCTTCCAATGGAACACAATTGTCAATGGCAGGAATTCTGGTAATGTATTCCTTTTTAAGAACAGGATGAGAATTTTTTCTTTTATAGTTGAAGAGTGAGAGTGTGAGTCCATGCAGAAGATCTCAAGCAACATCTACCAGGCTCTGAGCTCTTCTCTTAGTTTATGCTAAAATAAAAAAGGTGGGAATACCATAAGATGCCTAAAGTTGCACAATTGTGGTCTCAGAATGGAGAAGTCATGAAATGAGAAGGAATATTATAAACATCGATATCTGTGGTTTCAACTGCCTTAATGGGAGAGGTGCTATATGAAAGAGCTCAGACTATCTTCCACTCCACACATGGTAAAAGCAAAGGTTTCAGTGTTTAAGCCCATAGACTTGATCATTTAAGAAACAAAATCAAGATAGGTGGCTTATGCAATACTATAGAAAGGGTCTTCAGATAAAAAACTCTGTCCTTCAGAGTAGTTGTATTGGGCTCAGGAGTAATTAATCACCATTTGGGTGCCAGTACCTCTTTCCTGATGTAATGTGATTATTTCTTTTGAGAAGAGCCATGCATGATCTCATTGACTATGAAGTTACAGTTTCAAAACTTTAGCAACAGAGGCTTATACGTGAAAAAAAATATATTCTTAGCCTCTAACTATTTGAGATAAATAACTCTTTACTTAGTAGTGCACATAGCTGTGAGAAGAATACTGAAGTAAAGGAAAGAATATTTTAATTCTACTTTATTTATTTTGTATTTGTCAAGTAAAAAGTAAAATGAATTTAAAATGCTGATAAGTTAACAATAAATATAAAGAAGATAAAAATCATAAGCATGACTTATCAAGGGTAATAATGCAAATAAGATTGCTACACATATATTTACTTTGTGTTCAGCTTTCCCTCTGAATTTTTTTTCCATCCCTCTATATCCTTATTCAAGGTCTCTTCCCCCTCCTGCCACATCAGGTCATTTTTTTCTTCTCCACAACTCCCCAACCCCTCCCCGGGCAGGCAGCAGACAGTCCTAGGGTCCCACTGACCCAATAATGCTTAGTTCAGTCTCCACTCCTCTTAAATCCAGTTTTGTCCCCCCTCCCTCAAGAGTGAGTCAGATGTTCCTCTAAGTGGAGTGGGATCCAAAGGGTCAGTCCAGGGTGTTTCTGATCCCAAGTTGTTCAGTGGTTGTGGTTTACTGCTTGGCATGCTTGGCTTTTTTCTTGTTTGTTTGTTTAGAGACCATTAATGAGTCAGTACATCCCCTGCTTATCTTTCTGAGTTTGTGATACCTCACTCAGGAGATTATTCTCCAAATCCATCAATTTGCCTGCGAATTTTAGGATATCATTTTTTCTTACTGCTGAGTAGTATTTCATTGTGTAGATGTACCACAGTTTGTTAATCCATTATTCAGTTCAGGGACATCTAGGATGTTTCCATGTTCTTGCTTTTACAAACAATGCTGATATGAACATAGTTGACCCTACATCTCTGGAGTGTGAATGTGCCTCTTTAGGGTATATACCCAGATGTGGTATTGCTGGGTCCTTGGGAAGATTGATTCTCAATTTTCTGAGAAACTACCATATTGCATTCCAAGGTGGCTGAACAAGTTACATTCCCACCTACAATGGAGAAGTGTTCCCCTTCATCCACATCCTCTCCAACATAGGCTGTCATCTGAGCCTTTTATATTGGCCAATCTAACAGGTGTTAGGTGGTGTCTCAAAGTTGTTTTGATTTGCATTTCTCTGATGGCTAAAGATGAAGAGCACTTTTTCAGGTGCCTTTCAGCCATTTGTAGTTCCTCTGCTGAGAATTCCCTTTTTAGATCTGAACCCCATTTTTTGATTGGGTTATTCAAGATTTTGGGCTCTAGATACTTGAGCTCTTTTTATATCTTAGAGATCAGTCCTCTATCACTTGTAGGGTTGGTGAAAATCTTTTCCCATTCTGTAGGCTGGCCTTTTGTCCTATTGACAGATTCCTTGGATTTGCAGAAGCTTCCTAGCTTCAGGAGATCCCACTTATTGATTGTTGGTCTTAGTGTCTGTTCTACTGGTGTCATATTTAGCAAGTGGTGGCCTGTGTGAATTGGTAGAAGTGTATTTCCCACTTTCTCTTCTATCAAGTTCAAAGGGGTTGGGTTTAAGTTGAGGTCTTTGATCCACTTGGATTTGAGTTTTGTGCAGGGTGACAGGCTCGGATCTATCTGAATTTTTCTACACACTTCCATCCATCTATGCCAACACCATTTGTTAAATATACTATCTTGTTTCCATTGAATGTTTTGGGCCTCTTTGTCAAAGATCAGGTGTTCATAGGTTTTTTTGGGTTAATGTCTGGATCCTCAATTCTATTCCATTGGTCCACAAGTGTGTTTTTATGCCAATACCAGGCTGTTTTTATTACTGTAGCTCTATAGTATAGCTTGAAGTCAGGGATGGTGATATCTCCTGAGGTTCTTTTGTTGAGTAAAAAGGTTTTGGCAAAGCCTGGCTTTCCTGTTATTCCAAATGAAATTGAGTAATATTCTTTCAAGGTCCAAAAAATATTGTGTTGGGATTTTGATGGGCATTGCATTGAATCTGTAGATTGCCTTTGGTAGAATTGCCATTTTTCCTATGTTGATCCTACCAATCCAGGAACATGGGAGAGCTTTCCATTTTCTAATAACCTCTTCCATTTCTTTCTTCAGTGATTTAAAATTTTTGCCTAATAGTTCTGATAATTCTTTGGTTATAGTTACTCCAAGGTATTTAATACTATTTGCAGCTATTATGAAGGCTAATGTTTCCCTTATTTCTTTTTTAGTTCTTCTTTCTTTAGTGTATAGAAGAGTTACAGATTTCATTGAGTTAATCTTATATCCTGCTACATTGATGAAGGAGTTTATCAGCTGTAGCAGTTGCTCGGAAGAATTTTGTGGGTCACTTATGTATTGCAATCATATCATCTGCAAATAGTGATAGCTTCACTTATTCTTTACCAATTGGTATCCCCTTAATCTCTTTTTGTTCCCTTATTGCTTTAACTAAAACTTCGAGAACTATATTGAATAGACAAGGGGAGAGAGGACATCCTTGTCTAGTTCCTGATTTTAGTGGGATTGCTTTGAGTTTTTCTCCATTAAGTTTGATACTGGCTGTCGGCTTCTTGCAAATTGCCTTTATTTTATTTAGGTATTCTCCCTGTATTCCTGGTCTATTCAGGGTGTTAACCATAAAGGAGTGTTAGATTTTGTCAAAGGTTTTTTTCTGCATCTAAGGATATGATCATGTGGTTTTGTTCCTTTAGTTTGTTTATGTGGTGGATAACATTTACAATTTTTCATATGTAAACCAGCCATGCATTTCTGGGATGAAGCCTGCTTGGTCATGGTGGATGATATCTTTTATACATTGTTGTATCCGGTTTGCCAAAATTTTGTTGAGAATTTTCGGATCAATAATCATGAGGGAAATTGGTCTGTAGTTCTCCTTTCTTCTTGTGTCTTTGATTGGCTTGGGTATTAGGGTGATTGTGGCCTCTTAAAAGGAATTTGGCAATATTCCTTTAGTTTCTACTGTGTGGAATAGTTTGAGTAGAAACGGTAGTAATTCTTCTTTGAATGTCTGGTAGAATTCAGCACTAAAACCAACTCGGCCAGGGCTTTTATTTTTGGGGAGGTTTTTAATGACAGCTTCAATTTCCTTAAGGGTTACAGGCCTGTTTAGGTAATGAATCTGATCTTCATTTAATTTTGGTAGATGGTACCTGTCCAGAAAGCTTGTCATTTCTTCTAGGTTTTCCATTTTTGTGGAATACAGATATTCAAAATATGATCTGATAATTCTCTGTATTTTCTGGGGGTCTGTTGTTATGTTCCCCTTTTCATTTCTGATTTTGTTGATTTGAACACTCTCTCTCTGTTTTTTGATTAGTTTGGCTAAGGGTTTACCTACCATGTTAACTTTCTCAAAGAACCAACTCTTAGATTCGTTGATACTTTGTATTGTTCTTTTTGTTTCAACTGTATTGATTTCAGTTCTAAGTTTGATCATTTCCTGCCATCTACTCCTTCTATGTGAGTTCGCATCTAATTATTCTAATGCTTTCAGCTGAGCTGTTAGGTCTCTAGTATGGGATTTCTCTAGGTTTTTTCATATAGGCATCTAGTGCTATGAATTTTCCTCTTAAGACTGCTTTCATTGTGTCCCACAAGTTTGGATATGTTGTAGATTCATTTTCATTAAATTCTAGGAAGACTTTGATTTCTTTCTTAATTTCTTCCTTGACCCAGAGATGGTTCAGCTAAGTGATGTTTAGTTTCCATGAGTTGGTAGGCTTTCTTTGGGTTTTGATGTTGTTGAACTCTAACTTTAGGCCTTGGTGGTCCAGTATGTTACAAGGGATTATTTCCATTTTTTTTTTTGTATCTGCTGATAGTTGCTTTATGAACAATTACGTGGTCAGTTTTGGAGAAAGTTCCACGAGGAGCTGAGAAATATGAATATTCCTTTGCCTTTGGGTGGAAGGATCTGTAGATATCTATGAAATCCATTTTCATCATAACCTGTTTTAGACTCCTTCTCTGTTGAGACTCTGTCTAGTTGATTTATCCAGGGTTGGAAGTAGGGTATTGAAGTCTCCCACTATTAGGGTGTAAGAACTGATGTGGGATTCGAGCTTTAACTGTGTTTCTTTTACATAAGTAGGTGCCCTTATATTAGGGCCATAAATATTCAAGACTGAAATCTCCTCTTGACCAATTTTTCCTTTGATGAATAAGTAGTGACCATCTTTGTCCCTTTTAATTGCTTTTAGCTTAAAGTGTACTTTGTTAGATATTAGGATTGCAACTCCTGCTTTATGGTTAGGAACATTTGACTGGAAAATCTTTTCCCAACCCATTATTCTAAGCCTGTGTCTGTCTTTGCAGTTGAGGTGTGTTTCTTGTAGGCAACAGAAGGATGGCTTCTGTTGTTGTATCCATCTTGTTAGTGTGTGATGTTTTATAGGAGAGTTGAGACCAATGATATTAAGGAAAATTAGTGACCATTGATTCATATTTCCTACCATTTTTGGTGGTAACTTGTTTGTATTTCCTTTCTCTGGAGTATTCTTCTTTGAAATTATTGATTGTTTGTGATTTCATGGGTATATCTGGGGTCCTTAGGTTGGAGTTTTTTCTCTAATACACTGTGTAGTGTTGGATTGGTAGACAGATATTCTTTCAGTCTGACTTTGTCCTGAAATACCTTGTTTACTCCATCTATGGTAATTGATAATTTTTCAGGCTATAGTATTCTAGTTTGACAGTCATGCTCTTTTAGCGTCTGTATAACTTCTGACCAAGCCCTTCTAGCTTTCATCATTTCCATTGAATAGTCAGGAGTTATTCTGATGGGTCTGCCTTTATATGTGAGTTGGCCCTTTTCTTTTGCAGCTCTTAAATTTTTTTCTTTGTTCTGTATGTTTTGTTGCTTGACTATAATTTGGCTTACTGACTTTTTTGGGGGGTCATATCTATTTGATGTTCTGTAAGGTTCTTGTATCTTTATAGGCATTCCCTTCTTCAGGCTAGGGAAGTTTTCTTCTATGATTTTATTGAAAACATTATCTGTGCCTTTGAGCTGGTATTCTTCTCCTTCTTCTATTCCTATTATTCTCAGACTAGGTCTTTTCATGGTGTTCCAGATTTCCTGAACATTTTGAGTTATGGCTTTTTTAGTTTTAGTATTTTCTTTGACTAATATATCTATTTGAGCTACTGATTCTTCCACTTCAGAGATTCTATCTTCCATGTCTTAAACTCTGTTTGTTATGCTTGTATCTGTGGTTCCAGTTTTTTTATTTATATTTTCTATTTCTATCTTTGCCTCATTTTGTGCCTTTTTTATTGCTTCTATTTCACCTTTTAGTTCCTGGCATGTTTCTTTCATATATTTGTTCATCTCTTCTAATTTTTTGTTTGTATTTTCTTCTCTTTCTTTAAGGCTATTTTTCATATCTTCTTTGAGAGCTTTGGTGATCATCAGAAAGGAATTTTTGGTGTTGCTTCCTTCTGTTTCCTCATCATTGCTCAGTTCAGGTCTTGTATTTGTAATTTCTCCACTTTCTTCTGGATTTACCTTGTTGTTCTTTGTATTATTATGTAAGTTTTTGCTCTGATGTTTGCCCATGGCTTCAGTGGTTCACCATTAGGTGCCTCCTGGTCAGTTGTGGTACTTGGGCTTGTGTGCCTCCTGTTACCTTTCTGGGTGGGGTCTGAGTCTGTCCTTCAGGCACCCAGTCCTTATTTGTTTTGCTCAGATGGAGGTAGAGGTGAGTAGCTGTGCAAATTTCCTCAGCAGTAGCTGGGGTGATGATGATGGGCAGACTTTATCTGTGTCTGCTACAGTGTGTGCTGGGGCTTGCTCTGCAGACAGCACCAGGTCCCAGAAGCAAAATCAGAACCGATGGGAGCTCAACTCTCCCTCCCTGGATGGGATATAGGTCCTTGGGCCTGGTGACCCCTCCTCTCCTCTGGGCAGGGTCTGAGTCTGTCCTTCAGGAACCCCAGTCCTTATGTGTTTGCTCAGTTGGAGGTGGAGGTGGGTAGCCATGCAAATTCCCTCAGCAGTAGCTGGGGGGAAACTGACAGGCAGATTTTATCTGTGCCTGCTGCAGAGTGTGCTGGGACTAGCTCTCCAGACAGCATCCTGTTCCGGAAGTGGAACCGAAACCAATGGGAGCTCGATATACTTGTAAGAATGGATATAGAAAAAACCACTGATGATAGCCTATGCTGGAAGAGGTACAGATAAGGGGAACATTCCTTCACTGTTGGTGGGAGGATAAACTTATACAACCTTTGGAAATCAATATGGTGATTTTTTTCTCAGAAAACTGGAATCAATTAAATTCACAATCTTGAAATATCAATCTTGGGCATATGCCCAAAGAATGCACTTTCATACCACATGGACATTTGCTCAGTTATGTTTATAGCAGCATTAGTTATAATAGCAAGAACCAGGAAACAACCTCGGTGGACTCTCAACCAAAGAACACATAAGAAAGTGGCATATTGACATAATGGAGTATTATGCAGCAATAAGAAAAAATGACATGTTGAAATTTTTAGGCAACTGGATGAATGAATGGAACTAGAAGAATCATTCCAGTGTGAGATAATACAGACGCGGAAAGACAAACATGGTATTCACTCACTCATATGTGGATATTAGACATAATCTAAGAATAATCAGGGTACAATCCACAACACTTGACAAGCTAAGTAACAAGGAAGAAACTAAGTGAGACATCCAAATGTATTCTCTTGAAGAATAGAATTATTTAAGATCTCATGAGTAAATTGGAAGTCAGAAGTGGTAAAGTGAGGTTGGAAAACAACATGAGTAAATGGGAGAGTTGAATTGGGGAGGGATACAGAGGTGGAGTGATAAAATAGATATCTTGCTAGAATGTGACATTTGTGGGTGTGGGAAGAAATTAGTGCTAGAAAAATCCCCACTAATCCATAAGGATGAACCTTGGAAAACTCCAAGCCATATTGGGCAAGGTGTTTGAACTGGCCTTCCACTTAACAAGTTGATGGTCACCATAACTGTTCTAATAGAACCTTCATCCAGCACCTGATAGAAGCAGATACATAGATCCACAGCTAAGCTCATGTCAGAACTCCCAGGAGGTGGAATTATATGAGCAAACAGGAGAAAATTTTGATGAGGAAACCCACAGAGTCATCTGACCTGAGATTCTGGAGCTCACTGACTCTGTAATGACAGTTGAAGAACCTGCATGGGATCAAACTAGGCCTTCTGGATGAAGATGACCAGTGTGTTCCTTGTGCAGTTTGTGGGGCCTCTGGTAATAGAACAAGAATTTATCATGCACTTATAAACTAGCTTTTTGGTGCCCATTGCCCATAGAGGGATACCTTGTTCAGCTTTGAGACAGGGTGGAAGAACTTGCTCATACTGCAACTTGATATGCCAGATTTTGTTGATTCCCCATGATTATGTTCTCTGAGAAGTGGATAGGGGAGTCGGGTGAGGGAAAGCTGGGGAGTGAGTGCAAGGAGGTGAGAGAAGGGGAACAGTGGTTAATATGAAAAATGGTATATATGTATATACATATATATAAATTTTCAGCACAACCACAATAAACAGCCTGTGTCCAGAACATAATTACTTACCATCACAATAGAGTAGGTCCTAAAAATGAAGATCTTGGCTACTCAATAATTTTTAAGAATATTTTAAGTGTGCTTTTGAAACTGATTGACTATTATCATTTTGAAAGATTTACATTGTCATCAGTTAAGTAACACCAAGTTGTTATATTAAATGGATTTATCTGGGAGTAAGGTGATGACTGGAAACCACACACTTCTCATTCTACTGTTTCCTACCAATGAACTTTTTTTGCATTGCTCTTAACAAATATTCACAAAGGACTTGGGCATTATCGTATATTTTTTTTCTTTTTTCTCCACATCAATTCTGAATGCAGTCAACTGAAACCATACTGAATTTTTATACCAAAATATTACAGACTCCCCATGTGATTAATAACATATGCAACCAGAAGTTTAAAAGTCAACTTTTTAAAATTTTCCTACCAGTTTTTAGCCAGATTATTTTTCTTTGTAGGTGTGTTGTTCCCCCGACTTAATTTTGTTTTGAGTGTTTTCCAGGGCTTTTTAGGAGAGCAGGCACTCTAACTTCTCCCTTAGAAAAGCTGTACTCTGAAAAAGCAACAAAAAACTCTATTTCTAGCATCACTTTCTTTGAAGTAACAAAAGTCTTTTATTAGTTATTTCTTCACAACAGTGAAAATACAAGATATATGAAAGGTGAGGAATGACATATTTATTATTTGTGCTGGTGTTTTCAGTAATTACAGCCCATAATGTGAAGAAAAACATATTAGGGCTTCTCAATGAGAGTCATATGATAAAGACTACCGGAGTATAAATGGCTGTATACAATATCCTTTTAAAAATCTACCTGCCTTGAACTGATTCTTCTACCTAGTATAAACCAAAAAGGTTTTCACACTCCCATAACATTGTAAAAAGCCAGATAAAATAACTCAACATTTGAGAATTAGGGGATATTTCAGACACAAACTAGGCACCTGACAAGACTAAAATCCTGATTATAATTCTGTATGAAAAAAATAGCTTCTACAAATATCTATAGAGATTTTGCCACATGACTCCCAATATACTAATCTTAACCACATTATGAAATGTCTTTAAAAACTGTGCTTCTGGGACTAAGAGGAAAAAAAGACATTTGAGGAAAAGGAAGCTCTCTAGACGGCTGTACCCTATTGTCACTGTGACTTTCTCAGTCTGACTGGCTTTGCAAAAATATATTCACAGATCAGAGCACTAAGAGAGCCAGCTGGTAACTGCTACATCCTTCAGTAGTTTATGTCATAGCTTGTATCACTGTGGGAGGAGTACTATAATACTGTTGACAGTAATAAGTAGCAACATCTTCAGGCTGCAGGTTGCTAATGGTGAGACTAAACTCTGTCCCAGATCCACTGCCACTGAACCTTGAAGGAATTCCCGACTGCAAATTGACTGCATTGTATATGAGGAGTTTAGGGGAGTTGCCTGGTTTCTGCTGATACCAGGCTAACCAATTACTAACACTTTGACTTGCTCTGCAAGTAATGGTGACACTGCCTCCAAGAGATGCAGACGAGGATTGAGATTGGGTCATCTGGATGTCAGAAAGCACTCCTGTGATCAGAAACACACATCATTAGTCATGATAGAAATGAGTTCTCTAAAGTTACAGTTCACATTGATTACAAAGGGAAAAACAAATTACTATAGTTTTCCTTCTTACCTGGTATCCAGAAAAGCAGAAACATGAGAAGCTGAGAAGAAACCTTCATGTTTGCTCTCTGATGTGTATTGACTGAATCTTTGACAGCGTGTGACAAGGCTATTAAGAAGCTATGAGTGAATACATGCAAATCATCATGGCCTGGGCAGAGTAGGGTGCAGATACACATATGGTTTATCTTAATAGCTCAACTGAGCCATGTCTAGGTGTCCCAAACTTCACCAGAATATTCCAGAATTTATTGAAGACCATTTTCACTCTTAGAGCTCATTATCAAAATATTTTGACCAATTTTCAGCACCGCAGTGTATATAAACACAGTGTAAAGCCTTTTTTTCTTTATTCATATTATATCTATACATAAAGAATTGTTTCATTGAAATAATTAGAACATGTTTATTAGAAAAAAATTAATTCAAATTTTTTATGATGACCTCTCACAACTATTATTTTATATTATTCTGAATATTGTTTTGTTTATATAGAAGAATAATGCTGTTTCTTTTAAAACCATTTTATTACAGGTGCCTGGACACATGAAACTTCTTAAAGGCACTCGCTGCTCTTTCATAGGCTTAAGGTTGAATTCCCAGGCCCCACATGATCACTCATAGCTGTCTGTAACTTTAGTTCATGGGTATCTGTAACATTCTTCTGAGTTCATTGCCATGTCCGGGGAGCTGTAGTCACATGTGATATCATTGTATATAATCCACCAGATATCAAAGGCCCAGAGGAATTGTTTTCAGAGTTCACCCTCCTTCTGCTGTGCTTCCTTCTGTTTGCTGCTGCAATATGCCTGCTGTGTTTGTCATGGTGGGATTATTATTCTATAGAATTTGACTGTAACTAATAAAATGTGACTACTTTATGGGAAAACCACACTTCTCTCTGTGGAATTTACTTGAACATCACAATAAAGATGATCTTTATAACATCAATGATTCTTGATTAAATCTAGGCTTTGATTAAATTTCCAGAGTCAGCCTAAAAGATCCAGAAGCCTTTTACATATAGTAAAGATTATTAAGAAAATGATATAGTTTTTCTGTAAATAGTTCCAATAAGAGATTTAAAAATGCATAACAGGCTAATAGTTCCTTTTTCATTTGTTACATATGAGCATTGTATTGGATACAAAATAAGAACATTTAATATAAGAATATTTAAGTTTCATAAATTATAGACCAAACAATTCTGCCAGGGAGAGGAAGAACAGTCTGATGATCAACAAAAATATTATGTCTTTATACATAAGGTCAGACTTGAGTTACTTGGTCACTTAGCTTAGAGAATTAATCACTGGCTCCAGTATAAACTTTTAAAGTACAAAACTCTTATATTTTTGGTTGTGAGCCTAATCTTTAATATCTCAAACCCAGAAAGATAAGCCAGATATATACTCACTCATTAGTAGACTCTAAAAAAAATGGAAAAGGCAAATCATGTCCAAGCTGCAAACCACAACCACTGAACAGCTTGGGATCTGAACACTTTTAACTGACACCTTGGATCCCAAACCCTCTAGAGGGACACCTGACTCAGTCTTGATATTGGGGTGAGGAAACTGGATCTGCCAGGAGTGGATGGTGAACTGAGCAATAATGGAACCTTGGGACCTCTGGCCTTGCTGGAGAAGAGATGGGGAAATGAGGAGAAGAGAGACTGACTGGAGGTGATTGTAGTGGGAAGGGACATTGAATAAGGATATGTATGAATAGAAAATGTGACTTTATTTATAATAAATTTTGGATGTGGAAGGACCTGAGAGGTTTTATTTTCACTTTGGGGCAGGGCATGGTATAGGTTTTGTTATGAAGTATTTGGGATGATATTCTAAGTACTCATTAAACACAGAATTTATCTTTCAAAAAAAGATAAAAGGCAAAAAAAGAAAATGCAAAATTTTGAAATAAGATCAAGTGATCCTTTGTGTCTAATGAACAATAAATGGCTTCTACAACCATTTGAGTAAAGTTTTACAGAAATCTGCAGTAATGAAACCACAAACATCTACCTGCCAGTACCACAGAAACTAGCTGAAATATACTTAGCTTGTTTGAAATATTTCTAATTAATTGTAAAAGCATAATTGCTTTAGGGTGGTGATGTTATGGTGGAAAAATTAATACAAAGAAATATTTTTAACTACAAGTGGGCTTCTAAGAAAAATGTAAAATTTTTAATTCCTTTTTAAACAATCTGTAACTTGCAATTATGAAGTAATCTTTTTCTTGCATTGGAATTTTTGGGGGTATAAAATGGATAAGTGAAAAATAGAAAACTAGAATGACAATAACATAAAAAAAGAGAAAGGAAAACAACTAGGTAAAAGAACAAAATAGAGAATAACACAGTAGGAACAGCACAAAATATTACATAAATTGAGAAATTAACTTTGCTCTGCTGATGAATTTCCCATGTGTCTATCTGTCTGTACAACAGTTCAATGACTCCATATCTTCAATCTAGTTTGTCTGAGCTTCTGACAGCTGCTTTTCTTTGCAGTTTGGCCTGTACAGCCACTAGTAACCCATATAGTGCACAGATACACATGCATGCACAGCACACATAAGAAAAGCATATTTTGACGACTTTTATCATAATTGCATATGTGGGGAGGTTCAGAAGACAGCTTGAGAGAATCAGGACTCCCATTCTACCATGTGAATCAGAGGGTCTGAATGTAGGTCTTCAAGCTTGGTAGAACCCAGATGTCTCACCATTTATAAACCACTCAGAGCTAAATATAAATGACAACTGTTGATCTTGTGACTTAGCCTGTTACTGACTAGTTCTTACATGTTAAAGTAAACCATTTCTATTAATCTTTGTATTGCCACATCACCAGCAACTTACCAGCACATCTTATTTCTTGGGTAGCTGGTTTGTGTCTCCCTGATTCCACTTTCATTTTTCTTTATCTTTGCTTAGATTATTCACATCCCTTTGTCCTATCTTTATTAAGCAAGAGTACCAACACATGCTTACAGGGTACAGAAAACTCATCCCACAGCACCAGATTCTATTATCAAATGTATTTCAGGTCAACCATAATGTTTTTGAAATGTGTGTCACTTGTAGATTGATCATTATTAAACCCATAAATTTTATTTTTGCCCAACCACTCAATAAGATTTACTGAATTTATGGTATAGAGTTTTTATTTCCAATTAAACCATCATATCAAACTTTCTATTGTGCCATTTACTAAATTTTGATTATTCTCATTGTGTTTCTTATTTAGATATTGTAGTCACTTCAAAATAATTTCTTCTCACAAGACTGTAGAGTTAGTGTGCATTTTAGATTATTGACCATTTTTCTAGATGTCCTGAGATAAGCTACTAATACCCACATGGCAGCTCACAAACAGTAGTGATTGTAGTTCCAGGATACCCAACACCCTTTTCTAGCACTCTTGGGTATATTATGAATTAGGTAAATAAATATACATGCAAGAAAAATACCCAATGCCATAAAATAAAATAATGAATATAAATATTTATATAAATATAAATATAAGGTCTACTTTTCTTCCTTCAACCATTTAAGATCAATTAACACATTATGATTCTCTGATTCACTCCAGGACCCTGAGAAGCAGTTGGTTCCAACAAGAAATTAGACAGTTTCCTTTCCTCTGTGTTTTTCCTCAGGTTTCCTTTGTGCTGCACCATATTTGTAAAGGTTTTAAGTATAGTTTGTCTTCACCATGACTTTTTAGACTGCAGAGAAGTAGTGAGGCCTATGCTATTTCTCTATTTGGAGGCATAGGCTTCTTAGTGTATGGTTATGCTGAGCATTTATTATTACATGTTTAGTGGCAAAAACACACACAATGATAATCAGTCACCAGCCTCCTCCTGTATAAGTGTGAAAATTTTATTTGCTGCCTATAAATTGTCACATAGAAGAGAAATACCTTGGATCTTCATTAAAAGACATTGTGTGAGTCTAGGTTCTTTAGGAAAACAAAACTGTTAGCTTGATTATTTCTGTAACTGATATTTTTGGTCTGTTGTGATGACCTAGTAGATAAAGTGCTTAGTATCCACAAACCTTATGATTGGATGTCTAAATTACAGTGAGAAAAGAAAAGAGCTTCTCAGAATTTATCCATGTGTTTAATGTGAAATAGTCTTCTAATATTCACAAACACCATATAAATAGAAGAAGCAGAATAAGAATAAATACTAATTAAAATCCTCCTAGTAGATTTCATTAGTTCTATGAATATTCAGTGAAAAGTCTATACTCTTAAGTCAAGCTCAGCAAAACCATGGCAATGGTTTCAGACAAACTTTGAGTTAAAAAAGTGAAATGACTAGAACTTTAGAATTACATAGGCAGATAATTGAATGGAGATCAACCAACAGAGGCTAGAAATTTTCGTCCTGCATGGGACATTCATTTCTAGCTGAGTGAATGGATATCACTCTTACACGTAGCATACAATGTGGCTAATAGCCACTAAATGGCTGTTTACTCTGGGAAAAGCCAATGAAAACAAGAGCTGATCAGTCCTTTGTGTTGGAAGTTTTAGCATCCTCCCTCTCATACTAAGACTCAAAGACCAGACCCAGCATATCAACACAGAATGTAAGGCGTTGGCAAGGAAAGAGGTGAGTCAGGCAAGTTATGGAGAGAATCTTGCCACCTGTCAGGCTAGCAGCCAGAGAGTTTATTTATAAAGAATTTAGTAAGCAGGAATAAATTCATGCTGTTTTAAAACATAAATCTTATCAATTTTGTATTGGAGCCAAAACATCAATCATATCAATTTTTTAATTATCCACATGGTGGTAAATCATTAGAAAGAATACTTATTCATGTGTTTATCCGTCCTTGAATATCTTAAAATAAAGATATTATGTAAACTACTACAATTCAAATACATTTTCTATAAATATCTACCAAAATTTAAACAAAACAGACTGTGTCTTCCTTCTATACACTAAAGATAAAAGAGCTGAGAAAGAAATATGGAAAACATTACCCTTCATAATAGCTGAAAATAGTATTAAATACCTTGTAGTAACTATAACCAAAGAAGTAACAGACCTATTTGACAAAAATTTTAAATCATTGAAGAAAGAAATTGAAGAGGATATCAGAAAGTGAAAAGCTCTCCCATTTTCATGGATACGTATGATCAACATAGTAAAAATGGCAATTCTACCAAAGGCAATCTACAGATTCAATGCACTGCCCATCAAAATCCCAACACAATATTTTTTGGATCTTGAAAGAACAATATTCAATTTCATTTGAAATAACAGGAAAGCCATGATTGTCAAAACAATTTTACTCAACAAAAGAACCACAGGAGGTATCACCATCCCTGGCTTCAAGTTATACTATAGAGCTACAGTAATAAAAAGAGCCTGGAACTGACATAAAACAGACTTATGGATCAATGGAATAGAATTGAGGATACAGACATTAACCCAAAAACCTATGAACACCTAAACTTTGACAAAGAGGCCCAAAACATTCAATGGAAAAAAGATAGTATATTTAACAAATGGTGTTGGCATAGCTGGATGGAAGTGTGTAGAAAAATGCAAATGGATCTGAGCCTGTCACCCTGCACAAAACTCAAATCCAAGTGGATCAAAGACCTCAACATAAGCCCAGCCACTTTGAACTTGATAGAAAAGAAATTTGGAAATACACTTCTACAAATAGGCACAGGAGACCACTTCCTCAATATAACACCAGTGGCACAGACACTAAGACAAACAATCAATAAGTGGGATCTCCTGAAGCTAGGAAGCTTCTGTAAAGTCAAGGACATTGTAAATAGAACAAAACGACAGCCTACAGAATGGGAAAAGATTTTCACCAACCCTACAAGTGATAGAGGACTGATCTCTAAGGTATAGAAAGAGCTCAAGAATCTAGAGCCCAAAACCATGAATAACCCAATCAAAAAAATGGGATACAGATCTAAAAAGGGAATTCTCAGCAGAGAAATTACGAATGGCTGAAAGGCACCTGAAAAAGTGCTCATCATGTTTAGCCATCAGAGAAATGCAAATCAAAACAACTTTGAGATATCACCTAACACCTGTTAGATTGGCTAAGATAAATGGCACAGATGACAGCCTATGTTGGAGAGGATGCAGATCAAGGGGAACACTCTTCCATTGTTGGTTGGAGTGTAAGCTTATTCAGCCACTTTGGAATGCAGTATGGTGTTTTCTCAGAAAATTGAGAATCAATCTCCCCTAGGGCCCAGCAATACCACTTCTGAGTGTATACCCTAAAGATGCACATTCACACTCCAAAGGTATTATTAGCTCAACTATGTTCATAGCAGCATTATTTGTAATAG
>PVIH01018608.1:0-37965 GCA_004025045.1 Sigmodon hispidus
AAAAAAAATTCAGAGGGAAAGATGAACACAAAGAAAATATAGGTGTAGCAATCTTATTTGTATGTCTACCCTTGATAAGCCATGCTTATCATTCTTATCCTCTATATAGTTATTGTTAACTCTTCCACATTTTAAATTCTTTTTACTGTGTTTTTTTTTTTTTTAATAAATAAAAAATAAAGGAAAAAAAAAAAAAAAAAAACAGAAGATTCATATGATTGTGAAGACTTTGGATCTCCAAAGTACAGTAAATTTCTTTTACAAGCCAAAAACACTTCCTATAACTAGACAAAAGTCTTTCCACTACTACTGAAATATTCCATATAACTACCACTCCTTAAGTCAGACTTAAGGGAGAGGATGAGACACAAATATATTCCCAATTATTTTTCTTAAGGACTTTATATATTATTAATTATTATTTTGATTGTTATGAATGTTTTTGTGCTCATGTATTTATGTGTGGCAAATGATACCTAAGGATGACAGAAGAGGAAATACGATTACCTGGAAGTAGAATTACAGACTGTAGTAAAATAAGCTGCCATTTTGGGTTCTGGGGACTAAATCTAGATATTCTCCAACATCAGCAACTGTTCTTCATTGCTGAGCCAGCATCTCGCCAACCCTCTTTTGTCACGAGCCACCTCGACCAGCAAAGAAGACGCGACACCAGGCTCTTCTTTGAGCAGTTTTCTTCAGGAACCTTGATTTCTGACTTTCTGATGGTGGCTGATTCTTCTGACTTATTCTGACCTATTCTGACCCTGGGGAAACCCGCCTGCAGCCTAAACAGCCCCTGGGGAGCCAACCCCACTACACCACGTGGGCACTACCTATACGTCCAGGTATGCAAAGCAAACCAGATTCTCAGCCTAGCCATATATGGAATTGTTTGTCACTGAGAGCACTCACCATGTGGAAGGTGGAGGGCAGAAGCCAGCGCCATCATTAAGGCACGGCTGCATGCAGCTCCCTACACTCTTTCAGTTTCTTTTAATTTGTATTTCCCTATACTTGAGAAATACATTCAGGGGTAAGTAGTAAAAGCAAAAAAAAAAAAAAAAGCTAAAAAATAGAAAAAGCACAGTATCAATAGAATTTATAGAGATGAGTCCACCTAAAATAATTTCTGGATTCAGTGCACTATGTCAGGTAGTTGAAGGTGATTAACAACTCCAATGAGGGTATAAGTTCTGACAAAATTCTTTTTTTTATTATGAATAAAGGAGTCAAATTTTCGAGAGCGTGTCCCAGAGCTCTCCGGAGCAGGTGGAGATAAACTCTACCTGTCACGGTCACCAAAGCTGCTGCTAAGAGAATTTACACAGCTATCCACCTCCAACTGAGCAATCAGATAAGGACTGGGAACTGTGTAAGACAGACTAAGACCCTGCCCAGAGGTGAGGAGGGGTCAGCAGGCCCCAACGCCTGTATCCCTGCCAGGGAGAGGAGACTTGAGCTCACGTCGGTTCCAGTTGCAGTTCCTGGACCAGGTGCTGTCTGAGGACCTTGTCCCAGAACACCCTGGAGCGGCCTGAGATAAACTCTGCCTGTCACGTCCCCCACCAGCTGCTGCTGAGGGAGTTTGCACAGCCGCCACCCCGCCTGTAATTGGTAAAACAGAGAAAGATTGAAGACTTGAAATTCAGTACCCTGCACAGCGCAGAAGTAGTGATTGAGCAGACCTTTTCCTCAGAGGTCACAGGAGGCACATAAGGTCAAATGACACAACTGACCAGGAGTCACCTAATCGTTAACCACTGAAGACATGGGCAGACGCCAGTGCAAAAACTTACATAATAATATAAAGGACAACAACGTAACTCCAGAAGAAAGTGTCGATCCTACAAATACAAGACCTGAACTGAGCAATGAAGAGGAAACAGAAGGAAGCATCGCCAAAAATTCCTTTTTGATGATCATCAAAGCTCTCAAAGAAGATATAAAAAATAGCCTTAAGGAAATAGAAGAAAATACAAACAAAAAATTAGAAGAGATGAACAAATCTATGAAAGAAACATACCAGGAACTAAAAGATGAAATAGAAGCAATAAAAAAGACGCAAAATGAGGGAAAGATGGAAATAGAAAATATGAAAAAGAGCTGGAACCACAGATACAAGCATAACAAACAGAGTTCAAGAGATGGAAGACAGAACCTCTGAAGTGGAAGACTCAGTAGCTCAAATAGATATATCAGTCAAAGAAAATAGTAAAACTAAAAAAGCCATAACTCAAAATGTTCAAGAAATTTGGAAAACCATGAAAAGACCTAATTTGAGAATAATAGGAATAGAAGAAGGAGAAGAATACCAGCTCAAAGGCACAGATAATGTTTTCAATAAAATCATAGAAGAAAACTTCCCTAACCTGAAGAAGAAAATGCCTATAAAGATACAAGAAGCTTACAGAACACCAAATAGATATGACCCCCCAAAAAAGTCAGCACGCCACATTATAATCAAGCCACAAAATATACAGAACAAAGAAAAAAATTTAAGAGCTGCAAAAGAAAAGGGTCAACTTACATATAAAGGCAGACCCATCAAAATAATGCCTGACTATTCAGTTGAAACAATGAAAGCTAGAAGGGCTTGGTTAGAAGTTATACAGATGCTAAAAGAGCATGGCTGCCAAACTAGAATACTATACCCTGAAAAATTATCAATCACCATAGATGGAGTAAACAAGATACTTCAGGACAAAGTCAGACTGAAAGAATATCTATCTACCAACCCAGCACTACAGAGAGTATTAGAGGGAAAACTCCAACCTAAGGACCCCAGATACACCCACGAAATCACAAACAATCAATAATTCCACAGAAGAATACTCCAGAGAAAGGAAATATAAACAAGTTACCACCAAAAATGGCAGGAAATATCAATCAATGGTCACTAATTTCCCTAAATATCAATGGTGTCAACTCTCCTACAAAACATCACACACTAACAAGATGGATACAACAACAGAAGCCATCCTTCTGTTGCCTTCAAAAAACACACCTCAACCACAAGGACAGACACAGGCTTAGAATAAAGGGTTGGGAAAAGATTTTCCAGTCAAATGGTCCTAAGAAACAAGCAGGGGTTGCAATCCTAATATCTAACAAAGTAAACTTTAAGCTAAAAGCAATAAAAAGGGACCAAGATGGTCACTACTTATTCATCAAAGGAAAAATTGGTCAAGAGAAAATTTCAATCTTGAATATTTATGCCCCTAATATAAGGGCAGCTACTTATGTAAAAAGAAACACTGCTAAAGCTCAAATCTCACATCAATTCTTACACCGTAATAGTGGGAGACTTCAATAACTCACTTTCAACCCTAGATAGATCAACCAGACAGAGACTCAATAGAGAAATAAGGAGTCTAAAAGAGGTTATGATGCAAATGGATTTAATAGATATCTACAGAAACTTCCACCCAAATGCAAAGGAATATACATATTTCTCAGGTACTCATGGAACTTTCTCCAAAATTGACCACATAATTGGGCACAAAGCAATTATGTGGTCAATTTTGGGTACAAAAAACTAGAAATAATCCCTTGTAACATATCAGACCACTAGGGCCTAAAGTTAGAGTTCAACAACATCAAAAATCAAAGAAAGCCTACCAACTCATGGAAACTAAACATCACTCAGCTGAACCATCTCTGGGTCAAGGAGGAAATCAAGAAAGAAATCAAAGTCTTCCTAAAATTTAATGAAAATGAAATCACAACGTACCTAAACTTGTGGGACACAATGAAAGCAGTCTTAAGAGGAAAATTCATAATGCTAGATGTCTATGTGAAAAACCTAGAGTAATCCCATGCTAGAGATCTAACAGCTCAGCTGAAAGCCTTAGAACAATTAGAAGCAAACTCACCTAGAAGGAGTAGATGGCAGGAAATAATCAAACTTAGAGCTGAAATTTATACAATCGAAACAAAAAGAACAATACAAAGAATCAATGAATCTAAGAGTTGGTTCTTTGAGAAAGTCAATAAGATAGATAAGCCCTTATCCAAACTAATAAAAAAACAGAGATTGTCCAAATCAACAAAATCAGAAATGAAAAGGGGGACATACCAACAGACCCCCAGGAAATCCAGAGAATTATCAGATCATACTTTGAAAACCTGTATTCCACAAAAATGGAAAACCTAGCAGAAATGGACAGCTTTATGGACAGGTAACATCTACTAAAATTAAATGAAGATCAGATTAGTTACCTAAACAGGCCTATAACCCTTAAGGAAATTGAAGCTCTCCTTAAAAGCCTCCCCAAACCCAAAAGCCCTGGTTCAGATGGTCTCAGTGCCGAATTCTACCATACATTCAAAGAAGAATTACTACCGTTACTTCTCAAACTATTTCACACAGTAGAAACTGAAGGAATATTGCGAAATTCCTTTTATGAGGCCACAATTACCCTAATAGCCAATCCACTCAAAGACAAAACAAAGAAGGAGAATTACAGACGAATTTCCTTCATAAATATTGATGCGAAAATTCTCAACAAAATTTTGGCAAACCGTATAAAACAATGTATAAAAGATATCATCCACCATGGCCAGCCAAGTAGGCTTCATCTCAGAAATGCAGAGCTGGTTTAACATATGAAAAACTGTAAATATTATCCATCATATAAACAAACTAAAGGAACAAAACCACATGATCATATCTTTAGATGCTGAAAAAGCCTTTGATAAAATCCAACACTCCTTTATGATTAAAGCCCTGGAGAGATCAGGAATACAGGGAGAATACCTAAATATAATAAAGGCAATTTACAAGAAGCCAACAGCCAGTATCAAATTTAATGGAGAAAAACTCAAAGCAATCCCAATAAAATCAGGAACTAGACAAGGATGTCCTCTCTCCCCTTATCTATTCAATATAGTTCTGGAAGTTTTAGCTAATGCCAAAAGGGAAAAAAAAGAGATTAAGGGGATACAAATTGAAAAAGAACTGAAACTATCTCTATTTTCAGATGATATGATTGTATACATAAGTGACCCACAAAATTCTTCCAAGGAACTGCTACAGCTGATAAACACCTTCAGCAATATAGCAGGATACAAGATTAACTCAAAGAAATCAGTAGGCCTTCTATACACTAAAGATAGAAAAGCTGAAAGAGAAATAAGGGAAATATAACCCTTTATAATAGCTGCAAATAGTATTAAATACCTTGGAGTAACTATAACCAAAGAAGTAACTGACCTATTTGACAAGAATTTTAAATCACTGAAGAAAGAAATTGAAGAGGATATCAGAAAATGGAAAGCTCTCCCATGTTCCTGGATAGGTAGGATCAACATAGTAAAAATAGCAATTCTACCAAAGGCAATCTACAGATTCAATGCACTGCCCATCAAAATTCCAACACAATATTTCTTTAACCTTGAAAGGACAATACTCAATTTCATTTGGAATAATAGGAAAGCCAGGATTGCCAAAACAATTTTACTCAACAAAAGAACCTCAGGAGGTATCACCATCCCTGACTTCAAGTTATACTATAGAGCTACAGTAATAAAAACAGCCTGGTACTGGCATAAAAACAGACTTGTGGATCAATGGAATAGAATTGAGGATCCAGACATTAACCCAAAAACCTATAAACACCTGATCTTTGACAAAGAGGCCCAAAACATTCAATGTAAAAATGATAGCATATTTAACAAATGGTGTTGGCATAGCTGGATGGAAGTGTGTAGACAAACGCAAATAGATCCAAGCCTGTCACCCTGCACAAAACTCAAATCCAAGTGGATCAAAGACCTCAACATAAACCCAGCCACTTTGAACTTGATAGAAAAGAAAGTGGGAGATACACTTCTACAAATTGGCACAGGAAACCACTTCCTAAATATAACACCAGTGGCACAGACACTAAGACCAACAATCAATAAGTGAGATCGCCTGAAGCTAAGAAGCTTCTGTAAAGCCAAAGACACTGTCAATAGGACAAAACGACAGCCTACAGAATAGGAAAAGATTTTCACCATCCCTACAAGTGATAGAGGACTGAGCTCTAAGATATATAAAGAGTTCAAGAATCTAGAGCCCAAAACCTTGAATAACCCAATCAAAAAATGGGGTACAGATCTAAAAAGGGAATTCTCAGCAGAGGAATTACGAATAGCTGAAAGGCACCTGAAAAAGTTCTCATCATCTTTAGTCATCAGAGAAATGCAAATCAAAACAACTTTGAGATACCACCTAACACCTGTTAGATTGGCTAAGATAAAAGGCACAGATGACAGCCTATGTTGAAGAGGATGTGGATCAAGGGGAACATTCCTCCATTGTTGGTGGGAGTTTAAGCTTGTTCAGCCACTTTGGAATGCAATACGGCGGTTTCTCAGAAAATTGAAAACAATTTCCCCAAGGACCCAGCAATATCACTTCTGGGTGTATACCCTAAAGATGCACATAGCACTCCAAAGGTATTAGCTCAACTATGTTCACAGCAGCATTATTTGTAATAGCAAGAACCTGGAAACAACCTAGATGTCCCTCAACTGAAGAATGGATTAACAAACTGTGGGTACATCTTCACAATGGAATACTACTCAGCAGTAAGAAAAAATGATATCCTAAAATTTGCAGGCAAATGGATGGACTTGGAGAATATTCTCCTGAGAGGTATCACAAACTCAGAAAGATAAGCAGGGGATGTATTCACTCATTAGTGGTCTCTAAACAAACAAACAAGAAAAAAGGCAAGCATGCCCAAGCTGCAAACCACAACCACTGAACAGCTTGGGATCAGAAACACCCTGGACTGACCCTTCAGATCCCACTACACCTATAGAAAGTCCTGACTCACTCTTGAGGGAGGACAGACAAAACTGGATTTGCCAGGAGGGGAGACTGAACTAAGCTTTATTGGATCAGAGGGACCATGGGACTGTCCAGGGAGGGGATAGGGAATTATGGAGAAAGAAAGGGTGACCTGATGTGGTGGGAGGGGGAAGGGACCTTGAATGGGGATATACAGGGATAGGAAAAAAAAATCCACAGGGAAAGCTGAACACAAAGTAATTTTATGTGTAGCAAATTATTTGCATTATCACTCTTGATAATTCATGCTTATGATTTTTATTTTCTTTATAGTTATTGTTAACTTATCAGCATTTTAAATTCAATTTACTGTTTTTCTTGATAAATACAGAATACAAAATTTAAAAAAAAAAAGGCATGGGATGGACCAACCATCCCATAAATGTTCACCACACCCCAACGTGGATGCTTTCTTAACTCTCCATTTGACTCAGTTAGGGCCCCAAAAAGTTAAAACCTGGTCTCAGATCGTGCAGCAAGATGGTGAAAGTAAAACTTAAGCCTATAGCCCTGAGACCCCCCAAACATTACTTTCCATTGTGTTCAAAGCTGCTCCTGGGCCTCAGTCAATACTAGATGATTTGAAATGAATAAATAAATGTGTTTATTTATTTTGTCCTCAAAAAAAATTGTTTGTTCTTGGGACCTCCTGACCTTGCTGGGGAGGAGATAAAGAGATGTGGAGAAGAGAGCATGACTGGAAGGAGTGAGAGGGGGAAGGGAGCTTGAACAAGGATATACATAGATAAAAAAATATGACTTTATTCATAATTTCAAAAAATATAAAATGCTAAATAATAATAATAGTAATAACATCAGATAAAAAAAATTCCAGAAAGTGGAAAAGATTTATACATAAACAAATAAGAGATTTAAGTTAATATAGATTTTTTATGATATAATAATGAACTACAACTTTATATCAATCCTCAGCAAAAAGAAATACAAGGGAGAACAGGCATTTTAGCCAAAATTATGAAAATGTAGCAGCAATATTAAAAGTATTCTAATTAAATTATATAAAGGAAAATTCCAGAAAGACAGCAGATAAAATAGCATAGCAGGGGAGTTGTGGAGAAGAGAGAGTGACGTTATGTGGTGGGAGGGGGAAGGGACCTGGAACAAGGATATACAAGGATAGAAAATGTGACTTCTTTGTTCATAATAATAAAATTAAAAAAAAAAACAGCATAGCAGTCTAAATTGTCAAGAAAATTTAACTGTTAGCCTCGCTACTACACTAGAATTTTTACTTAGCTTACAAATTTCCTTCCTGTCCAACTCCATGGTGTTAGAACAGTTTCCATCAACCCACACTTTTTTCTCCTCAGCTTCAGTATGAGTTTACTTCAGCAGCACCAGACTTTTCTTATGTTCTATCACATGGGGAAATCACTTCATTATCATCTGTTTATTATTGGAGAGGAAATCAAGAAAGACAGTTTTTCCAGTCCTATTTCCTGGCATTTCTCCTTTTCTTTTTCTGGAAGAACTAAAACACAGTTATCTGAGAGAGGTCAAGTGTAACTTTAAGGAAATGATGGTGTATAATTTGTTTCTTTAGTGGCCACTTTTCATATACATTACAACAAATATCAGAGTTATTTCTGTTTTTCTGAATATTGCTTTCTTACAGATAATTAGAATATAAAAATTATTAATCTTTTAGAAATGTTTTAATTTTTATGAAAAGACACATACAGGGCTGGTGAATAAAAATTTAAAAAGTGATAATCAAAGGTATGTAGTGTCTGGTTTTTCAATTATGATATCCTAAATGAAAGCATATTTTAAAATAAAAAAATTGCTTGTTTACAAATAAATAAATAAATAAAAAGAAAAGAAAATAGTCACAGGTAATTCAGATATTGGAGTTTTTACATTTGGATTTATGTTTATTACTTACATTTATATGTTTGTATTCATATATTTGTGCTTGGTGACAAGCTCAGAATTCCACAGATAAGATGACATTACAACAGAAGGCTGGAAAGACTAGGGCTGGAGATATGGCTCAGCAGTTAAGAGCACTGACTTTTCTTCCCGAAGACCTGAGTTCAATTTCCAGCATCTACATGGCCGCTAACAACTATCTGTAATTCAAAGATCTGACACCCTTACACAATTATACATGTAAAATGAAATAAATAAATATTTTTAAAAGATAAATAAAAGACATTTTAAAACTAAAAAAAATTTAAAAAAAAGAAGTCACATTTTCTATCCCTGTATATCCTTAATCAAATTTCCTTCCCCTTCCCACAACATCAGGTCATTCTTTCATCTCCACATCTCCCCCCTCCCACAGGCAATTCCAAGGTACCACCGTACCAATATTGCTTAGTTCAGCCTCCATTCCTGGCAAATCTACTTTATTCCCCCCAACATCAAACTGAGTCAGGTGTTCCTCTAGGGGGAGAGGGATCCAAGGAGTCAGTCTAAAGTGTTTCTGATCTCAAGCTGTTCAGTGGTTGTGGTTAGCAGCTTCGGCATGCATTGTTGTTTTATTTTGTTTTGTTTATAGTCCACTAATGAGTGAGTACATCCTCTGTGTATCTTTCTGGGATTGTGATACCTCGCTCAGGAGGATATTCTCCAAATCCATCCATTTGCCTACAAGTTTGAGGATATCATTTTTTTCTTACTGCTGAGTAGTACTTCATTGTGTAAATGTACCACAGTTTGTTAATCCATTCTTCAGTTGAGGACATCTAGGTTGTTTCCAGGTTCTTCTATTACAAATAATGCTGCTGTGAACATAGTTGAGCTAATGTCATTGGAGTGTGAATGTGCATCTTAAGGGTATACATCCAGAAGTGGTATTGCTGGGTCCTTGGGGAGATTGATTCTCAGTTTTCTGAGAAACTGCCATACTGCATTCCAGAGTGGCTGAAAAAGCTTACACTCCCACCAACAATGGAGGAGTGTTCCCCTTGATCCTCACCCTCTCCAGCATAGGCTGTCATCAATGATTTTTATCTTAACCAATCTAACAGGTGTCAAGTGGTATCTCAAAATTGTTTTGATTTGCATTTCTCTGATGGCTAAAGATGATGAGCACTTTTTCAAGTGCCTTTCAGTTATCTGTAATTTTTCTGCTGAGAATTCCCTTTTTAGTTCTGATTGGGTTATTGAAGGTTTTCAGTTCTAGATTCTTGAGTTCTTTACATATCTTAAAGATCAGTCCTCTATAACTTGTAGGGTTAGTTAAAATCTTTTCCCATTCTGTAGGCTGTCGTTTAGTCCTATTGACAGTGTCCTTCACTTTACAGAAGCTTCTCAACTTCAGGAGATCCCACTTATTGATTGTTGATCTAAGTGTCTGTGCCACTGGTGTTATATTTAGAAAGTGGTTATCTGTGCCAATTCATAGAAGTGTATTTTCCACTTTCTTTTCTATCAAGTTCAAAGTGGCTGGGTTTATGTTGAGGTCTTTGATCCACTTGGATTTGAGTTTTGTGCAGGGTGACAGGCTCGGATCTATTTGCATTTTTCTACACACTTCCATCCAGCTATGCCAACACCATTTGTTAAATATACTATCTTTATTCCATTGAATATTTTGGGCCTCTTTGTCAAAGATCAGGTGTTCATAGGTTTTTGGGTTAATGTCTGGATCCTCAATTCTGTTCCATTGATCCACAAGTCTGCTTTTATGCCAGTACCAGGCTGTTTTTTATTACTGTAGCTCTATAGTATAACTTGAAGTCAGGGATACTGATGCCTCCTGAGGTTCTTTTGTTGAGCAAAATTGTTTTGGCAATCCTGGCTTTTGTGGTATTCCAAATGAAATTTAGTATTGCTCTTTCAAGGTCTGTCATAAAATTGTTTTACTATTGTTAAGCCACTCTGGAATGCAGTATGGCGCTTTCTCAGAAAACTGGGATCACTCTCCCCAGGGATCTAGCAATACCACTACTGGGCATATACCCAAAAGATGCACATTCACACTCCTATGGCATTAGCTCAACTGTGTTAAAAGCAATATTATTCATAATAGCATGAAGCTGGAAACCACCTAGATGCCCCTCAACTGTGGAGTGGATTAACAAATTGCGGTGCATCTACACAATGGAGTACTACTAAGCAGTAAGAAAAAATTTGCAGGCAAATGGATGGATTTGGAGAATATCCTCCTGAGCGAGGTCTCACAAATTCTGAAGCACAAGCAGGAGATGTACTCACTCATTATTGTACTTTGAGCAAAAACATTCTTATTTCATTGAAAGATGTTGGGTGAATAAAGTAATTTAAAACACACACACAAAAAAAAAAAATACAAACTTCTAGTTTGACTTTAGAAGGGTTGCTTAGCAGAATTTTGTGGTGGCCATAGTCTATTCGTGGGCTTTAGCTGTGACACATTGTGCTTTCTTCATCTGTAGTTGAGCCTAATCTGACTTGAGGAGCTTTAGTTATTATTTTTAAGTTTCATGTATTTTAGAGAAAAGAAAAATTTTATTACTGTATGGGGTTTCTTTTTAGCATTCCTAAATGTTTTACTTTTTTGTATAAAGCTTGATATTGATTTTCCAAAAACAATTGAAAAAGAAAAAAAAAAATGTACCTGAGTGCAGATGATTCCTAATGACTTCTGCCAATTCTACCTGCACAAAGATTTTCCCTGTGTGATATCACAAGGCAAAATTGTTTCTGGGGTAAAATAGTACCTTTAGAAACCATGATTCTCGAGTTCTCATAGACTGAAGACCATGCAATTAGGAAAGCCCACATACACTGCCCAAGTTCACTTCTACTTCTTACTATGTTTTCAAGGCCAAGGTACATTGCTTCTCTTCTGAAGTGACTACTTAATCCTTCTACCATTTAAACATCTGTCTAAAATAGCAACACCCTCTTCCTGTGGCCACAGTTCACATTCAACTCTACTTTCTCCTCCCCATAGGCAACAGGAACATACAAGGAGAACTCATTAGTCTTGATCTAATGAGGTCAGCCTGTACAAAGTCTAATCAAGAACTCATTGCAAAATGGGGGTGTAGCTAGGTGGTAGAACATTTCCCACCATAAAAACTCTGGGTTTGATCCCTAGCTTACTTAAGCTGTATTGTGCCACCACCAAACACCAACAGCATGACAGATGTTATGCTGGCCAACAGAGCACAGAACTAAGAAAGTCCCAACTCTCATGGAGTTCAAAACCATGGATGCTATTGGGGAAGAACAAAAAAATATAGCCTGGAGTAACCTCAGAATTCAGGAAAGTCAAAAGGGACCAAGGGGAGGTGGCAATAAAGAGGGGAACAGCAAAGTAAAAGTAATTTGATGGGAGAAATGGGAAAATGTGGGTTGAATTAGGAAAGTAGAGGGGGTCAACACAAGAGAAGGAGGGAGGATAATAAAACAGTAAGAAGACTGGCAAAGAAGAACAAAAAATAAAGGGTATGTTACATGGTGGTTTATGCTATGAATACAATTTTTAGCATATCTGAATATTTCTTTTCTTTTAATTCTTTGTGAATTGCTGTTTTGCCTACATGTATAACTGTGTAAGGGTATCGGATCTTGGAATACTGACAGTTGTTAGCTGTCATATGGATGCTGGAAATCAAACTCAGGTCCTCCAGAAGAGCAGTCAGTGCTCTTAACCACTGAGCTATCTCTCCAGCCCGTATTTGAATATTTCAACACTTCTAGAAAGATGTTCTTTTTCAAGGCAGAATTTTACATTTGAGATGCTCCTGTTTCAACTTCCTGGAAGAAGAGATATATAAGACAGACGCTATACATGGAAACCCTGAAAAACCATTTCTTTAAAGAAAAAACTTTTATTGTCAATTTTATATCCCAAGCCCTGATCACATTCATCTCTTTACTTTGTATTCACCCTCTACCTTTGCAACTCCTCCCAAACTAAAATAAAATATAAAAGAAAAATTTCATCATGAAAGATGTAGTGTATCCCACTGAGTTACACAATATACCCTTTAGTCCATACATCTTTGGTTGCAAGTTTTTATTGCAATAAGTCATTGGTTTGGTTTGAGGTTTCTGGTTTCAGCTATGCTATCAATACTGGGCTCTCACTGAAACTGCTCTTGGATGTCCTGTTGTTACCTTGTATCATGGAGATCCTGCAGCTTTGGATTTTCAGGATTGGCCCCTTCATGTGCTCCAGTAGTTCATAGATAAGATGGATATTGTGGGTGGACCAGTTCAGGCCTGGTTCTGGGCCTGGTCATCTGAGATGGTCAGTCAATCAGTATGAAGCACATTTGTAATGAATAAAGTACAACTAGTTGGAACTGGAGTGGTGGCTCAAAAAGTAGAACATTTTCTGCCTTCCAGAGGACCTGAGTTTTGTCCCAGCACCCACATGGTGGATCACAATCATTTATAACTCAAGATTCTGAGTACCAGGGATATGAGACATTCTTCTGACTTCTTCAGGCAAGTATGTAATACACATACAAAAATAAAATAAATAAATCTTTTAAAACATTATTCTTAAATTGTATGTATCTTTACATTAAAAATTGACCCGACGCGCGGGACTTCAACACGGGAGACCACCTACGAGAGAGAATGAAGGGAAGGGAGACGCAAAGGAAGGCAGCAGGTCAAACGGGATTCTGATTGAGCTGCGATTTATTGCGATTCTAAACATGCTTATATAGCAGAATATGGGGAGGGGGCAATCTTCAAACACCTGGCCAGGGGAGCAGGATATTGGCAGGGTAAAAGGGTGACTGGTCTTGCTTCAGGGGAGAGTTGCTAGGTAACCTAACCATAGAATATTCTTGCTATTCTATTCTTTAGAGCTACCTTTAAGGGAGGATTGCTACGTAACCTAGCCACAGAATGTTCCTGTTATTCTATTCTTTAGAGTTACTTCTCTGTTACTGTGAAGCAAACCAGAACATCTCTTTTACTTTGAGAAAAACATCTATTCTACCTGGGAGAACATCTATTTTACTTGGGAGAATGTCTATTCTTCTTGGGAGAACATTGTGCTGGCTCAGAGGTTGGTTTCTCAGTCAGTTCCCACGGGAGCCTTTAGTTAGAGGCCTAGAGGCTTAAGCCAGGGTCTTTGTCCCTGACAAAAAATGACACTTTCAGCACCTTGGGGGTATTTTTTCTGAAGTTACACACTGGGAATTAAACCCAACAGTTTCATGCAAGCTAGTATGCATATGGTCATTGAACTATATCCCGTCCTTTGTGTAGTTTTAGTGTGTATATTCATGTATGTATGCATGTGTATGTCTGTGTACAAATATGCACATATGTGTAGAAGCAGCTTGGTGTCTCCTTCAATAATTTTCCATTTTATTTTTTTAACACAATGTTTGCTGAATATATTGCAATGGAGCAGCAGACTAGACAGTAACTACAGTATCACCTACATCCTCCATCTGATTATGTAAGACAAAGTTTCTCACTTAACCTGGAAGTTGCAAATCTGACCATGCTGCCTGTCCAGCAGACCCAAAGGGACCTTCTTATGAAGTGTTCTGGTTCAGCTGAGCTAATGAGAACATGTCTTATCCCCTGACACTGACAAAGAACTACAATTTTCCTATGAAGTGTTCCTGCTAAAATATTTCAGTCTAGCTGGAGTAACTATGGAGGGAAAGCAGTGACCAGGAGTCCGGTGGGAAAGGAGGCAAAGGTGATGACAGGATGAAACTTGTGAAGTAATTATTCCATTCCCAGTTCTGGGATTATAGCCATACATAATCGCATTCAGATTTTCATATGTGTTCTAGTGGTCTAAACACACGTCTTTATGCTTGTATAGGAGGCATTTTACTGAGTCATTTCCATATCCCCTTTCTTGTTTTTTTTAAACTGTCTCAATGGGTTACCCACCAAGCCTGTGAATTCAGTCAGTAGCCTAGGTAGTGCTGGAACTTGCAGTATTCCTGTCTTACCCTCCCAAATTGTCGAGATTACAGATCTGTGACACTGAACCTAGCTATTTTCAGCACTATCAACATCATTCCATTGCCTTCTGACTGCCATTCTTCCTGCTGGAGTCACCTGCTAGTCGCATCATTATCATTTTAATGTCTGTTTGTATAGGTCATGTTATTGCTGTGGCTTTTTGCAGCTGTTTATGATCCAACTTTTGAGCCATTGCTCTCTAGAGTTGACTTACTATCTCTCACCAGTTTAAAGACATTTCCAGCCATCTCATCAAATGCTGTAGAACATTTATCATGGAATGATGAGGGACACATCTCCATATATTCAAGTTTAAGTGTTCCCTTTAAAGTCCCTTTGCTTTGATAAAAAATCAAACCTATTCAGGGGTCAACCTCACCTTTAAGTTACTATAATTGCTTTTGTATGACAGTTGACCCCAACTACATGAAAATACTCTTCTTGCTAATATTCTGCCCCTATAAATGATGCCAGCCTTTTGTGTCATGTGGGGAAGGTTACCAGTTTCTGCTTCACTATCTCTCCCCACTCCGTTTTTATCTAGTCAGTCATCCTATATGATCTCATTTCATGTGAGCTCTTCTCTCCTGTCCCTGGTGCTGTCTTTAATATACACTGCTCATCGTATTTCTCATTACTTACCTTTAATTTTATTTGATATATCTGCACATATTTGAAGGTCAAAGACAACTTGTATGAGCCACCTCTTTCCTTCTACCACACCAATCCCAGATACTGAACTCAAGTTATCCCACCAGCCCATCACTCATTTTTTCACATTTGGTATTTCTTTTACCAAGTTTTCAATGGCAAGGTTGATGTTTAATGATATCTAATGATGTCTATGCTCCATGTCTCACTGCATCTACATGTTGCAGGTGCTCTGGCTCAGCTGAGCTAATGAGAAGAACATGTCTTATCCCCTGACACTGACAAAGAACTACAATTTTCTTATGAAGTGTTCCTAATAAAATACTTCAGTCTAGCTGAAGTAACTATGGAGGGAAAGAGTCCAGTGGGAAAGGAGGCAAAGGTGATGAGAGGATGAAACTTGTGAAGAAATCATCTCCATGGTGAACTGTGTTCAAAGACTGGACAAAACTCAACCTTCTCTGTCCATTTGTTCCTCATTCTCTTTTGCTTGAAGCCTTTTATCTCATTCTCTGTTCCTAACTTTCTCATTCTTTTCCTTAAGCTCACCTCACTTTTACCGACTCTACAGCATGCCATCTAATAAGAGTCAAATGCTCAAGATTTTATCAAATGATTCCTTGAGTCTCAAGTGGCCATGGACAGAAACCATCAGCAATATAAACTTGCCTTCTTTTTCCTAGGGTATTTTGTCACAGAATTGGGAACCTAACACAACAGTCAACGAGAACAGTAAGGACTGCTTCAACAGAAAGTAGAAGGTTCACAGAACAACAAAGGGACTGTGGGAAATGGAGGGCATATCAGTGACCGCCACAGGAATTTCAAGATCAGAACATAAGCTTTATCAAAATGTATGAGAATAATAATTGCAATACAAAATAGTTTAGATGCAGAGGCAGAAGAACACATTAAGATTTTTAGATGATGAGCCCAAAGTGTGAAACAATAGCTAGAAACATGGGTATCCTGAGTCAAACCTGTTTTAGAGGAAGGGAAGGGGACAGAGTTCAATCTAGATGGGGGAGGGGAGTTAGAAGAAAAAAAAAGCAGCCACCTTGGATAGGACACAATAGGCACAGTTGAGATCTGCAGGCAGACTATTGAAACAATACACAGAAGTGAACTGGGCAGCTTTGAGTTGAGAAGTGGAGGACAAATCAAAGGGGCAATGATCTGAACCATAAATAAATAAACTGTAATCAAAATAATTTAAAAAAAAAACCCTGGGTGTGCTGGGCATGCATAATACTACCAATAGTCTTGACAATGTAGTGGTGTGTAAGCATACACAAAAAGTGACAGAGAATCCTTCCAGCAGATGGGACAGTAGTCTGGAAACTTTGAAGGTAGTGCTGAAGATTAAAATCTAGACCTTGAACCTGTACAAGCTAAGCAAACCCTCCATCCTGTACTACACTCTTAGTCCTAGAACTTTGGCTCCTAGTGTAGACTCACCATGTAAGGCCCATTGAAGGCCTCTGGCAGGGGTGTGAGTGAGGAAGGTCTCATTTTCTTTAAGGAGCTGGCCACAGGGAGTTTAATTATGCTCCAGTAACTAAATGAGCAACATGAATGGGCTTTTTTGTAAATGGGGAGATCCAAAGAGTGGGTATGAAACTGAAAGGACTGATGCTTGATGGTGTGCATGATGTAAAATCACCAAATAATAAAAAAAAAGACTTAAGAGATAATACTGTTTGCTAACAAGGCTATAAAATAAGATGCCAAGGTGTTTATGGACTATTGCATACAATATATGGAATTCCTTGGGAAAGGGGCTTTAGAATATTAAATGCAATATTAATATCAAATTGCCAGATTTCTAACATTTTGGCAGTATACTTCTAAATATTTACTCATACATAGACCATATTACTATTTTCTCCACAATTCATTGCAAAAATCACAATAAAAAGCCATCAATTATTTTCCCAAAACATTTATTAATAGACTATCAAACCCTACAAAGGAGGGTACTAAAGGTTACATCCCAAGTAGCCTGAAGCTGTAAGAGTCAGAAATGAACACAGTATCTTAATACTAGGATGTCACCAGCTCTCACCACTGGAAAGTCCTGGACTCTTGAGGACTAGATGAACCTTATGTGCCCCAAAATTCCACCCAATATCCTTGAAGCATATCCAGAAATAATCCTTGCCTGAGTCCTTGAATTCCTTTTGCTCCTTTTATCTTTTAAAGAAATTTCCTCACTACAGGTAACAGACTCAGGCAGAACTCTTCCTGAATCCTCTCTCCTATTAAGCAATCTTTTCATGTAAAGAAGAGACTAACAATGAACTCAAAGAGTACCTTGAAAATTGGTATGCCAATGTGCACTAATTTCTAACATGTCAAAAAACAAATACCCTTGCCTATACTTTATCAGGAGAATTTCTAAACCCACCTGGGACAGTCTTTACACTTGTTCAAGTTCGCACTGCCCTCATGCCTGTAACTCTCAAAGCTGTGAGCAGCGGAACTATATGGAACCCAGGATGCAGTTGTTTCCCATATCCTTCTCAGAGCTGGTTTATATTCCAAGAAAGCTTGGTTCACATGTTAGCAGAAATTCCTCAGAACATGGGAACTAGGAAACCTCATATTTTATTACTTCAGATATTCTTAAATTTTATTATCAAATCATTATCAAAACACTGAACAAAAGTAAGAAAACAGTGGTTAAAAACACAAACTCTGGAGCCAAACACTCTCAGCTGTACTCCTTACTAGATGTGTCCCTTGGGTAAGTTACTCAATATCTCTGCTTCTATTTTTTTTTAAACTTTATTTATTTATTTGCCTTGATGTTTCCCTAGAACTGGAACTACAGACAGTTGTTAGCTGCCATGTGGGTGCTGGGAATCAAACCCGGGTCCTCTGGAAGAGCAGACGCTGCTCTTAACCACTGAGCCATCTCTCCAGCCCCCCTCTGCTTCTATTTATCCATTTGTAAAACTGGGATATAAACAATGTCTACTTATAGAGTTAAGGGCATTAAACAAGTTAATATTTTTTGAGTGCTTATATATTTATAAAACAAAAACTAAACAAAAAAAATAAATTAGCTCAGTTAATTTCTGTATGGATCTAAAAGGTCTTTATCCAAACACACTTTTTTAAAGATATTTATATACAATTGTGTCCTTCTTGTGGTTATTCATTCTGTTATGTATATTGCCAGTGTCTACAATAATTTACAGTGATTGCCTAAAAGAATTATAAATTAACTGCCGAATATATCATTGATAAGCACAAATGGATACTGACACACTAGATTATTAACTATCACTTTCTGCTTCAAAACTCAGTCTCCTATTTCTAAGCAAAGCCTTTATATCTTCTATCATTGATGATCTCCTTTACTAATCTTTTCTAAAGAGGCTAACCTTGATCAACTCCACTCAACACTGCACTAGTTTTTTTCCTTAAATTCAGATTTAGTATTTCACATTCTATCCCTTGAAAAGCAACCAGACCCTCCTCTTGAAATAGCAAAACCTGTTTCTATAATTATGCACAAAATATTAACATAAAGCTTTCCATCTAATATTTCAAGCAGGGTCTTTCCAAAACACTATTCTTGGTATAAGACTTTCCCCTTAATAATGCACACTGATCTACAAATAAGAACTCCTGCTAGAATGCCTCATTCCCCCAACCATGTTACTCAAATATGGATTCGTTGTGAACCGCATAAAAAACTTAAGAGCTTTTCCCTAAAATTTTCTGACACTGAATAAGGGCTATATAATTGTCCAAAGGTTTTCCCTTGTCTTTTCACTCATGTCACTTATAAAGTTTCTTCTAAAATGAGATTTCCTATTGTATAATAAAACGTCTTAGTGTATTCTTAGAAAAAAAATACTTTCCTCATGGTAATACTTATAGGCTTTTTTTCTCCCAATAGTGTATGTTTTATTATATGTTGTCAAACACAATAAAAGTCTCTGACCAATCCAGTTATAGTTTCTCTTCACTATGACTTCTCTGATGTTGAAGTAAAGCTGAATGACCACTAAAAGCTCTTCCACACTGATTGCATATAAAGCGTTTCTCTCCATTATGCATTCTCTGATGAATAACCAAGGAAGAATTCTTACAGAAAGCTTTTTCACAGTGATTACATTTGTAGGGTTTCTCTCCAGTATGATTTCTCAAGTGTACAATAAGGGAAGAACTTTCATTAAATGCCTTCCCACATTCATTACACCTGTATGGTTTCTCTCCAGTATGAGTTCTCCGGTGTGCAATAAGGTGAGAGCTACAATTAAAGGACCTTTCACATTGATTACATTTATAGGGTTTCTCACCAGTGTGAATTCTTCTATGGGCAACAAGGTGACAGCTCTGACTGAAAGATTTTCCACATTTATTGCATTCATAGGGTTTTTCCCCAGTATGAGTCCTTTGATGCCTAACAAGATGAGCCATCTGGCTACAGGATTTCCCACATTTATTACATTCATAGGGCTTAATTCCAGAATGAATAATTTCATGTTTAGTAAGAGCCGAGCGTTCTCTGAAAGCTTTACCACATTCTTGACAATTATAGGGTTTCTCTCCTGTGTGAGTTCTCTGGTGAGCAATAAGATGGGAACTCCAACTGAAGGACTTTCCACACTCAGTACATTTATATGGTTTTGCTCCAGAGTGAGTTCTTTCATGTTTACTAAGGGCTGAATAATCCCTAAAAGCTTTTTCACATTCATCACATTTAAAGGGTTTCTCTCCAGTATGCATTCGCATATGTGCAATAAGATGGGAACTCCAGCTAAAAGATTTCCCACATTCAGTACACTCAAAAGGTTTTTCTCCAGTATGAGTTCTCTGGTGTCCAATAAGATGGGAGTTCCAGTTGAAAGATTTCCCACATTCATTACATACATAAGGTTTTTCTCCTGTATGAATTCTCGTATGTACAATAAGATGAGAATTCCAACTGAAGGCTTTCCCACATTTGTTACATTCATAGGGTTTTATTCCAGTGTGAGTCCGTTCATGTTTAGTAAGGGCTGAACGATTCCTAAAAACTTTTCCACATTTATCACATTCATAGGGTTTCTCTCCTGTATGAGTTTTCTTATGTTGAATAAGGTAAGAGCTCCAAATAAAAGATGTTCCACATTTGTTATATTCATAGGGCTTCTCTGAAGTGTAAGTACTTGTATGTTGAGCAAGTAATGAGTCATACCCAAAAACTTTCTCCCACTCATTGTATTTATATGCTTTTTCTATACTACCAATTTTTTGATGTTCCAGAAAAGATGAAAAGTAAAAGATATTTTCATACTCTTTATAATCATACTGGTTTTCTCCAATTTGAAGTCTTGAGTGTTCATTAAGTGATGGGCTCTGGTTAAATATTTGATGGCATTCCTTATACTTATAGAGTTTTTCTTCTGAATGTACTCCTTTATAATCACCAAAATGTATAATATGATTGAAAGACTTCACAGCATCAGTATATTTGAAGAGATTATCTCCAGTTTCCATTTCTGTAGGGTACTTAGGCTGAAGAGATTGGCAGAAGACTTTGTCATAATTATTATTTTCACAGGTAATCTTATCTGCATACCTTATAGCTGAATTGTATCTCCAACTTTCAAGATATGCATCAGGTTTATAGAAATGTTCTAACTGAGAAACCCTCTGAGATGGAACCAAGTTTAAGCTTTGGCTGTACTCTGTGCCAAGTTCACAGAATTCAGAACCTCGTTGAGAAAGTACTTGTTTTTGCATGAAAACCATTTGCTTCATACCTGTACTCTGATTCATGTGATACATTTGTAATTGGTCCTTATATTCCAAAACTCCTAGCCTGGAGAGCCAATGATCATTCCATATATATCTTTCTAATGCCATTCCATTAAATTGTTCTTCCTCAAAAACACTCTGTGATGGAAACAATGCTTTGCTTTCAACATTTCTCATCCACTCTGAAACAGAAGGGAGTGGGGAGTTGTGAGTGCAACTGACCTCAAGATTCACTGGTGAGATTCATCATTCATAATATGGAAAAAGCAAGTATATATTTCATTTTCAAGTACAGATTTGAAAGTCAGAAATATAATAGAGAATAGTAAAAAGTAAACAACAGACAACTACAAAACAAAGTATATAATTACACTAATAAAACCATTGATGAGTACTTTCCCATAAAAAGAAACATTTACAGGAAAAACTAAATGCAGAAATGAGTTACTCAGGTCATGCACATTAAGCACATGGCTTGCTTCATGGCTTAGCCTTAGCCAACTCCCCAGGATTTAGAATATGAAATGTAAATGTTATTACACTTTTTCATGTTCATGGCCTTCAACCAAACTGTACCGATTTCTCTAGATAGCTTGTAACTAATGTCACTTCTAATGAAGATGTGCTTTCTTTCTGGGGATCTGAAGTATAGGAAATCTCAGTCATATGGTACTACTGCCTATATAACCAATCTCCAATAAGCACACTAGATACTAGCTTAAGCTCATCCATGGTTCCTAATAGACAACTTCACAGGTCATCGCAATTTCTTGCTAGAAATATACAACGCCATTGTGAAAATAGCAGCAGGACTTTATATTAGTGTCCCCTGGACTCTATGATATTTCTTTCTATTCTTTTTATTGTAATAAACCATAAATGTGATAGCACTGAGTTTCAAATACTACAAGTCATCATAGTGAATCAATGGCAACCCTGAATACCCCTGAAAAAAGTGGGCAGGAAAAGAAGGAAAAAGAGAGGAAGACAGGAAGAAAGAAAAAAGGAGGAAGGAAAGAAAAGAGAAAGAAAGGGAGAAAAAAGGAGGGCAGGTGGGCTTAATAAGCAAGCAGGTATTTGACAAGTAACATTTAATTCATTAAATAAAGTTATAATTTACCTCTGAATTATAATGTCTTCCTGCTTTCCATCTTGGTATTGGTAGAAAGGTATGAGAAGTATCAACAAAAGATTTCAAGCCAGGATGTTATTCATAATAAACTACCACAATATTGTTGTTCCAAAGTCCAGTTAAGACTTAGTAACTCAAAGAGAAATCTTATCACAGTTTAAAAATTCCCCTAGAAAAGTAATTCCTGCGACCACTACAGAATCACTTTAAAAGCAGTAACAAAAGAAATGAACTAGAAAAATAACACAGTGAATTAAAGTTTGAATATGTGTACTTAAATACTAGCTCCATCACTAATTCTAAGTGGACATTTGCGATGGCTGAATGTCACATCAAACTCCACATATTAATAGTGGGAGACTTCAATACCCCACTCTCAGCAATGCATAGGTCTACCAGAGAAAAACTCAACAGAGAAATAAGGGATCTAACAGATATTATAACCCAAATGGACTTAAAATATATATATATATACATATATGTATATATATATAACATTCTACTCAAACACAAAAAAATAATTCTCAGCACCCTATGAAACTTTCTCTAAAATACTCGGACATAAAGCAACTATCAATAGACATGAAAGAAATGGTAATAATTCCTTGTATCAAACCACTATGGTCTAATGTTAGAGTTCAACATCAACAAAACTCACAGAGCCTACAAATTCATGGAAACTAAACATCCCTACACTGGGCATCTACCTCTGGGCAAAGGAAGAAGTTAAAAAAGAAATTAAAGACCTCCTAGAATTCAATGAAAATGAATCTACAACATACCCAAACTTATGGGACACAATGAAAGCACAGCTAAGAAGAAAATTCATAGCACTAGATGCCTATATGAGAAACCAAGAGAAATCTCACAAAATAGCACAGCTGAAGGCTTTATAGCAATTAGAAGCAAACTCATCTACACAAAGTAGAAGGCAGGAAATAATCCAACTCAGGGGTACAATCAATACAATTAAAACAAACAGGACAATACAAAGAATCAATTAATCAAAGAATTTGTTCTTTGAGAAAGTCAACAAGATAGACAAACCCTTATCCAAACTAGCCAAAAGGCAGAGAGAGATAATCCAAATTAACAGAATCAAAAATGAAGAGGGGAAAATAACAACAGACACACAGGAAATTCAGAGAATCATTAGGTCATACTTTGAAAATCTATACTCCACTAAAATGGAACACCAAAAAAAAAAAAAAAAAATAGACAGCTTTTTGGATAGGTACCACCTACCAAAATTCAATCAAGACCAGATAAATGACCTAAATAGAACTATAACTCCAAAGGAAACTGAAGTTGTTATTAAAAGTATCCCAAGTAAAGAAAGCCCAGGGCCAGATGGTTTGAATGTTACCAGACATTCAAAGAACTAATACCAATACTCCTCAAACTGTTCCATACAATAAAAACTGAAGGAACATTGCTAAAATCTTTTTATGAGGCTACAATCACCCAAGCCACTCAAAGATAGAAGAAAGAAAGAGAATTATAGACCAATCTCCCTCATAAACACTGATGCAAAAATATTAAACAAAATTCTGACAAACCGAATATAACAACATTTAAAAATGCCATCCACCACAATAAGTAGGCTTCATCCCAGAAATGCAGGGATGGTTCAACATACAAAAAACTGTAAATGTCATCCATCATAGAAATAAGTTTTTAAAAAAAAAAAAAAGCAACAACAACAAAAAAAACTATGATCATCTCCTTAGATACTAAAAAAGCATTTGATAAAATCCAGCACTCCCTCATGATAAAAGTCCTAAAGACATCAAGAATATAGGGAATATTCATTATATTATCATGAATATGATAAAGGCAATATACAGCAAGTTGACAACCAACATCAAACTAAATGGAGAGAAACTCAAAGCAATCCTCCTAAAATCAAGAGCAAGACAAGGCTGTCCACTCTCCCCTTATCTATTCAACATAGTTCTCAAAGTTTTAGCTAAAGCAATAAGAGAACAAAAGGAGATTATGAGGATACAAATTGGAAAAGAAGAAGTGAAACTATTTCTATTTGCAGATAACATGATTGTATACATAAGAGACAAACAAAATTCTACCAGGGAACTTCTATAGCTGATAAACACATTCAGCTATGTAGCAGGGCACAAGATTAACTCAAAAACATCAATAGCCTTCCAAGACACTAAGGATAAATGGGCTGAAAAAAATAAGGGAAACATCACCCTCTGTAATAGCTGCAAGTACCATTAAATATATTGTGGTAACTCTAACCAGAGAAGTGGCAGATCTGTTTGACAAAAACTTTAAGTCATTGAAGAAAGAAATTGAAGAGCATATCAGAAAATGAAAGGATCTCCCGTGTTTCTGGATTGGAAGAATTAACATAGTGAAAATGGCAATCTTACCAAAAGCAATCTACAGATTCAATGCAATCCCCATTAAAATCCCAACACATTTTTTACTGACCTTGAAAGAACAATATTCAATTTCATATTGAATAACAGGAAACCTAGTATTGCCAAAACACTCTTGCTCAATAAAAGAATTTCAGGAGGCATCACCATCCCTGACTTAAAGCTATACTACAGAGCTATAGTAATAATAATAATAAAAAAAAAACAACCTGGTGGTACTGGCATAAAACTTGAGGATGAACAGAAATGAATCGAAGACCCTGACCTTAATCCACACACTTAAGAACATCTGATTTTTGACAAACAGGCCAAAATATTCAATGAAAAAAAGAGAGTATCTTCAACAAATGGTGCTGGAATAGCTGGATGGCAGTACATAGAAGAATGCAAATAGATCCAAACCAATCACTCTGCACAAAACTCAAATCCAAGTGGATCAAAGACTTCAACATAAACCTAGCTACACTGAGCTTGATAGAAAAAAAAGTGGAAAATACCCTTCAACGAACACATTGGCATAGGTGACTGCTTCCTAAATATAACACCAGTAGCACAGACACTAATCACAACAATTAGTAAATGGAACCTCCTGAAACTGAGAAGCTTCTATAATGTAAATCACACAGTCAGTAAGACAAAACGACAGCCTACAGAATGGTAAAAGATCTTTACCAACACTACATCTGACAGAGGACTGATCTCTAAAACACATAGTGAACTCAAGAAAGTAGAGGCCAAAAACCCAAATAATCTAATTTTTTAAAATGAGATTCAGAGATTAAAAAGGGAATTCTCAAAAGAAGAATTATAGTGGTTGAAAGACACTTAAAAAAAATTGCTCACCATCTTTAGCCATCAGAGAAATGCAAATCAAAACAACTTTGAGATACCACTTTATACCTGACAACATGGCAAAGAACAAAAACACAGATGACAGCCTATGCTGGAGAGGATGTGGAGCAAGAGGAACACTCCTCCATTGCTAGTGGGAGTGTAAACTTGTACAGCCACTTTGGACAGCAGTATGGCAGTTTCTCAGATAATTGGGAATCAATCCCCCTAATGATCCAGCAATACCACCTTTGAGCATATACCCAAAGGATGCACATTCTTACCTCAAAGGCATTAACTCAATTTTGTTCATAGCAGCATTATTTGTAATAGCAAGGACCTGGAAACAACCTAGATGCCCCTCAACTGAAGAATGGATTAACAAATTGTGGTACATTTAAACAATTAAGTACTACTCACCAGTAAATAAATAAATAAATAAATAAATAAATAAATAAATAAATAAATAAAAATTAAATGATATTCTAAAATTTGCGGAGAAATAGATGGATTTGGACAGTATCATTCTGAGAGAGGTAACACAGGCCCAGGAAGATATATGTTCTCACTCATAAGTAGATTTTAGACAAAAAGCAAATAATATCCAGGCTGCAAATCACAATCCCTGAACAGCTAGGTAACAGGAAGAAGTTAAGAGAGACATACAGGCATTCCCCTGGGAAGGGGAAAGAGATCTCCTGAGTAAATTGGAATCATAACCAGAAGCAAACAAAGGGATGTGGCAACAACTCATGAGAGGAGGAGATGGTTGATTAAGAGGATCAACAAAGAATGAGAAAAAAGAAATGGATGTCTTGAAAGAGGGAGCCACTGTCAAGTTAGAAAGAAACCTGGTGCTAAGGAAACGTCCAAGAACCCACAAGATGTCCCTGACTAGGACTCCAGTAATAGTAGAAATGGTGCCTAAACAGAACTTCCTCTATAATCAAATGAATAATCACTCTAAGTGTCATTATAGAACCTTCATCCAGCAATGAACAGAGGCAGAAGCAGAGATCTAAGGCTAAGCACCAGATCAAGCTCCCTGTCCAGATGAAGAGAGAGGGGAGTGTAAATAAGCAAGGGATGGAGATCAGGAGGAGGAGACCAGCCACAGAGAGAGCTGACTGGAGCTATTATTGGGAACTCACTGAGTCAGAAACAGCCACTAGGGAATCTTCAGGGAAAGGAACTAAACCCTCCAAAGGTAGATGACTATAGAGTGGCATGGTCAGTGTGTAGAGCATGGTGGAGTAGGATCAGGCTTTGTTCCTGTACATGTTCTAGCATCTTGGAACCCATTCCCTACAGAGGAACACCTAACCCAGCCCTAATACTGGGATGAGGGGAGGGGAGGGGACAAGAAGGGATGGGAGGAGGGGACAGGAGGAAAGGGGAGAGGATAAGAGAGAAGGGGAGAGGAGAGGAGGGAAGAAAAGAAGAGGAGAGCGGAGGGGAGAGGAAAAGGAGAAGAGAGGAAGGAAGGGGAGAGAGGAGAGTAGAGGGGAGGAGGGGGAGAGGAAGGGGAAGGGAAGGAATGGAGAGGAGAGGAAGGAGAGGAAATGGGAAGGAAGGGGAGGGAAGGGAAGGGGGATGAGGAAGAAAAGATGGAGAGGAAGAAAGAAGGAGGAGGAGGAAGAAGAAGAAAACAAGGAATAAAAAGAAGTAGAAAGCTCCCTAGAGGGGATTCTGCACATACTGAAGATAACTCCTCCACCCTTAGCCCATTTATCCAAAAAGAGAGCTCTGAGGAAAGTTACTCATTCAATGCCAGGGCTTCACCTCACCTGGACAAATGCTTTGAGGATACGATTGCTCCACTGACCAGGGCTCTTCTCCTTGTTCCAACAGGGAAATGACTTCCGGCTTAGCAATCTGATTCCCTATAGACGGTGGAAAGACATGTCATTTTGGTGACAAAGCTATGGAGCTGCCAAAGAAATCATCTTGTCTCTTCTCCTGTGCCCTTGCTTAAGAGAAATATGCACATCCTTCTCCCTTTTCTATTTTGTAAGAATTAGGAATTCCATCTCTAAATCTCAAAGTTCAAAATCATCTCAGCCCTTCAAGGACACCACACATTACTTTCACAGAGTATCTGAAGACATTGCAGAGGAAATAGCTTTATCTAGGTAGTTTCTGTCTTACCCACAGAAAGTAGGTGTCCATAAGTCTCCAGCATCACATCACGATACAGAGTCCTCTGAACAATGTCTAGCTGCCCCCATTCTTCTTGGGTGAAAGCCACAGCCACATCCTTGAAAGTCACTGGTTCCTGAAAGAGCATATATGACCTTTCTCAGCCTGTGGCAAACCTTTCCCAAATTTTCTAGAGATGGAATGAGGCTAACAAACTGTGTAGAGAGGAGACAAGATATAAAGGACTTACTAGATGTTAACAAGATTCTAGCCAGATGTGGTGACTCACTTTAATCCCAGCACTCAGGTGGCAGAGGCAGGAGGATCTCTGAGTTAGAGGCCAGCCTGGTCTATATAGTGAGTTAGTTCTAAGACAGCCTGGGCAATGTAGGGAGATCTTATCTCCAAAAGAAAAAAAATAAGTAGAAGATTCTAGCTAATGAACAAGTTTAACTGAGTATTACCAGGGCCTGTCCTCCAGTTGGGGTATACTTGAAAGGAATGAGATATCCATGCCTGCAGAAACCCCAATAAAAATATATTCATTGAAAACTTCTAAAAGCTCCAATCAAGAAAGAAACATGCACAGAAATCATTAATTAAATTCTCAAAAGCCAAGAGAGAAGCCTGGAGACAGTAAAAAACAAAAGATCATCAATATATTCCCCAGTTTATTTATTAGTAAGGAATTCTGATTAGAATGGCCAGTATAAACAAGAATCATGCCTTGATAACGCCCTATTTTCTTAATACATGAATACATCCTGGATCAGAATAGAAAGAGGCTGTCTGTGGTCCAGAGAAGTTGTGTTAGAAGACTCTTTGTTCCAGCATGTAAATCTGATACCCAAAAGATGAAATCTACCATTCTGGCCACAGGAGAAAGTTTCCATTCACTGGTCACTTTCATCAAAAGGCTAGAACTAAGGATAAGCAGAATGGGCCAGAGAAGAGCAAACTGTGCTGAGATAATCCATTATAGTAGTTAACAACAACAACAAAAACAAAGTTGAGTTAGAAAAAAAATCCAAAACTGGCTTGTTGTATGAGGTTTCTGACCCATACTTTTGGGTATAGTTTTGAGGTTTAGACTCAGGGTAGTATCCAACTATAATCCCAGTTCCTTGTCAGAAACTAAAGCAAAAGGATGAGTTGAGTTCCCAAGTTCAATGTTAGACTGGGAAATATATGACAAAAATATAGAAGTCAGACATGGAACAGGTCTATAACCCAGGAACTCAAAACATCAAAGCAAAAAAAGGATCAGAATTTGAAGCCTGCCTGAGGTACCTGATGTGGAATGTCTTTCTGTATGATGTGAAATATCATTAAATAAAAGCTGTTTGGCCTATGGCAAACAAGCTCATAGGCAGGTAGGAAATTCAAGAATAGATAAAGGGGAAGAAGGATGAAGTCAAAAAGAGCTGATCTAAAGGAACTCTGGTAGGCCACAAGCCATGTGGCAAGACATAGATGAATAGAAATGAGTTAAGTTGTAAGAGCTAGCAAGCAATAAGCCTGAGCCACAGGCCAAACAGCATGCAATTAACATAAGCCTTTCTGTGATTATTTGGAACAGATGGTCTGGATCTCGGAGCTAGTCTAGGCCGGAAACTTCTTACTACAGCTATCCAGTAAGAACTTGTTTCTAAGCAAATAAAAACAAAAGGAAAATTGAACCTAGAAAACTAGAGAAGCTGAGCACAATGTTAACCTAACTCTGATTTTTGCAATGATTATACCTTTTATACTCCTCCTAAGAAATCAATGTGAGATTCCAGTGACTGGGCTTCCTCAGAATGGAGCATGGGATGCTCCCTTTGCAGAGCAGAGCATATGAGTGGTAGACTACAAACAAACCTTGCATCCTCTACTCACTCCTCAGCCCCAACAACCTGTCTATACACATAAGGGTCAAATCATGGACTGAAATGTGGCTCCCTGGTTACCTCTTTCATCAATACATTATCAACCCTAAGACAAACCAGCTGGCTAATATGTGTATTGTGCATCAGATCCCCTCTGAGTCCTCTGACCCTCTCCTGTTCCTTTACAGCTTCTGGTTTCTCTCTTACCTAAAAACAGTGTTTCCCATAGCCTTCCTTTGTGTCTGTTAATCACATCTTATAAACAACTTGTCCTCTCTACTCTGAGCTAGCCCTTGCTCACCACTCTTCAATATACTGACTTTAAAAAAAAAAAAAAATCTGCCCAACAGATTGCATTCATTCTACCTTCAAAAGATTAAAACAAAAGCCTTAGAACAAAAACCTGACTCTGTTGGAAAGACTGCCTTATCCCTCAGAACTCAACTCTCGTCCTATTCTGTTTATTCTGTTGCAAACACTTCGTTATAACATCAAAACTCCACTCCTGCAGACACCCTGACACATCCAATCTTACTGTCTGTAGCCCATCCCTGCTGCTGACTTATACTGACAATCTGGGGACAATGAACATACATTGGTCAATCTTCTTTTCAGGAAACTCATCAAGATCCCTGCTACTTTGAGGCCTGGATGTGGATTTCTGCCTCTACCTTTCCAACATGAAGCACCTAAAAGTACTGAATATATCATACCCACTTTTTAGAAAGCCTCCCCAACTTTGGTGACAAGGTCAATTCTCTACTTTTCTTGCTGCAGATATTTCCAGATTAGTTCCCTTCAAAATTCTCCTTTCTACAAACTGACAGAGAATTATAAAAATATAAGCACAATGTATTTTCACAGAGCAATCATGAAAGGAGGAAGCTGAGAGGCCATGCTTACAACACTAGGGCTTCCAGCCCTGTCTATCTCATTCTATCTAACCCCTATGGGGTGGTGGCATGGACCAAATGGCAACCATTGCTGTTTGAAAAAATTCCAGCATTTTCACATTTCAGACCACAATTCTCCAACACCTTTTTAACTTTTACTTTTAATGATTCTCACTATGCATTATGAGAGTTCCCTTATGACTTATCCTTTGGGAAATTCTGTTTGGGCTTTGAAGAATGAAATAATGGCAGTCTTCTTAAACAAAATAATTCTTTGGGAAAAAAACCCTGACACTGTGAAACCACATAGTGTGATGACTCTGCATACAGGTAATCCCACTGTACCCTCCTATTTACACCAGTAACAGGAAAATTAGAGATTTACTCACTGGCCACATTGACCCCACAAATTAAAAAAATAAATAAATAAATAAATAAATTACAGGCCAGAGCCAGAGCCAGAGGCCATTAAAGGCAAGAGCTTATTTAGTATGTATATAAAAAAAAAAATCAGAATGGTGAAAAATAATGGGAAAAGAGTAAGATATCAGGATGTTCCCTTTTGGAAGGGTATGAGGAGAACAGGCCCATATAAAAAGACAAAGACACAAAGGAACGCAAGTAGGGAACAACTCAGTGCTAAGGTTCCATCATACCCCTTGAGGAATGAAAACTGCTCTTAAATTATAGTGGAGTGTCTGGTCTCCAGAAGTCCTTTTCCAATGGTGAGGCATTTCAATAAGGGCCTCTATTTCCTCAGGGGCATAAGGAAAGTTCTTGCTTGCTAAAAGCAGTCATTCTCCTTATCTCTTAGGAGGAACTTGTGATCCTTCCATTGACATAAGCCAAGTCTTGATATAGTTACTGAACCTTTGAGAACAGGCCTTTAAATACTTGCTAAACTTAGTGCTTTTGTCTCAGGAAAAAAGGCTATAATAAAATTATGTATTATTTTCTGTCCTTGAATCTTTGAGACTGCTTTCAATCTTGCCTGTGGCTAAACTACTGAGCATAAAAGGTATGCTTTTTTTTTTTCAATAAATGCTGGGCAGCCATCTTAATTCATCCTCAGTTCTGGTCTATATCCACCCCCACCCCCAGTCCCCATCGACTGTACATCTTCTCTTTGGATAGAGGTGCATCTTCTAAAATAGCTTCAACATAATAAAGTTAACATCCACACCCTAGCAACTGTCAATCCTATAGGCTGCCACAAATTTACCTCCTACCCTTTTAAATATGTTTAAAAGTAGTCAGAAGAATGTCTAATAATTAGACACAAGACAAATAAAATCATTAGAGATTTCACAAGCCCTGACAATAAAATGGTGGTCATTGTTGACAACTATCAATAACCACCAAGTCACAGATGACAAAAGACTGAGAGAGATGGAGAGACAAATAGGCAGATTCCTGAAACTAATTGGACAGTCAGCCTAACCTATCAGCCTTCCCATACTGATAAAGCCAAGAAAATATAAGAACAGCCTGACCTAATAACTCAGTTAATAACCAGGCCTCAGTCCCTGCTCTTGAAACCAGTCACTTTCTGAGGAAGCCACGAACAAAGTACAATTAACCACCGGTGTTCCTGATAACAGGAACAGGGGAGATAGGATGTAGTGAGCTTAGGCCACTGAGCCAGCCCCTAATCAACAGCTCAAGGTAATAAGAACAAAGCCTGGGTCATGTCAAGGTCTGCTCAAAAATGAAATAGCTGTAGCCCTGACCAGCCTCTAACTAGCCCGAACCAATTCAAACATACTAACATGATTTGCCATTTACTTAAGGCAATCATATCTAAAACGACCTAATTGCCCTAAGAACTCTCCTTGGCTAAACTTAAAAGCCCACACATCTCTTTCAGGGTCTTTGCCATGTTGCCTTTGTGTGGGATGGCAGTACCCAGCATGTTGAGAAAGAAAATGTTTTTACTAATTGCATACATAGATGGAAGTCTTTATGGGACTCCTCCGGGACCCTAACACAGTGAGAGAACCTGCCTCAAAAATAAGGTATGTTTTACCCTTAGCAATGCTCCACTGCTTCAGGATGGCTATTCTAAGTGTTCATTAAAACAAACAGTTTGGGCCTGGGAGAATGCTTGTTTAAATAGTGTGTGACATTCTTGTGAGGTCATTACAATCATGTAATTTTTATTTAAAAATCAACAACAAAAAAATACAATGGGCTTGGTAAAATGACTCAGCAAGTTAAAGCCTATAAGCTTGTTATTATGACCCATGGGGTGGAGGCAAAGAACCAACTTCCAAAAGCTGTCTACACACACACACACACACACACACACACACAGAGTGAATAACTAAACATCACTCAAGAAGTACTCTTGCTGAAACACCAAATGAATCTACTTAGGCCTCTACTTCAACTACCTGCCTACAGGGGATTGAGAAAATGACATTTAAATGACATCATGAAAGCTAAATCAGACAAAGTAAGAAGCCAGAGAAATCTAGTTTCTTATAAAATATAGGCAAATTCATAAAATCCTGAGATTTGGTTTTAAACTGTTCCAACTTCACAAAAAGGCTATGTTAGAACAAGTCAAAGCAGAAACTGAAAGCTGAATATTGCTGAAGAAATGAACATGAGTGCACTATGCAGACGTGAAAATGATTCAAGAAAGGAGAAAGGTAAAGATGCTACTTGATGGTGGAGTGCTTGCCTACCATGCACAACTCTCTAGGCTAAATTCCCAGTAGTGAGTTCACTGTCCAAGAAAGGAAGGATACAAGCCAAAGAATGAGAAAAAAAAAGTCTCTCCTGGAGTCTCCATAAACAACACAGTCCTGCAACCTGGATGCTTGGTGATGGCAGTGTCTTGTTTGGTTTGCAGTTTGATTTTAATCTTTTTCAAATAGGATCTTATATAGCTCAGGCTGGCCTCAAACTCAATCCTTGAGTTCAATATGTAGCGGATGCTGGTCTTGAATTCTTGATCTTCCTCCCACCACCTCCCAGTTTCCAAGGCTACAGGCGTATGGTTGTACTCCCAACTATGTAGGCCCATTTTAGGCTTCTGAGTGCAAAACAAGGGAATAAAATTGTTCTAAGCATCTAAGTTTATATTATTCTATTACAGAAAGGTAATTCTTAGTTTATATTCTATTTTCTACTGAAAGATCTTGTTGTTTTTTGTTCATTCATTTGTTTAAATTAGGAAGTTGAAGAAATGACTCAGTGATTAAGAGCAATTATACTGGCAGAGTCCCAGCACACTCTGTAGCAAGGGCAGAGAAAGCCTGCCTCTCACCATACCCACAGCTCCTGCTGAGGGAATTTGCACGGCTACCCACCTAGACCTCGAACTGAGCAAACAGATAACTACAGGGGTCCCTGAAGGACAGACTCAGACCCCGCCCAGAGGTGAGGAGGGGTCACCAGGCCCAAGCGCCTATATCCCAGCCTGGGAGGGAGAGTTGAGCTCCCACCAGTTCCGGTTCCGCTTCCGGGACTGGGTGCTGTCTGCAGAGACCCAGTGCACTCTGTAGCAGGGGCAGAGAAAGTCTGCCTCTCACCATACCCACAGCTGCTGCTGAGGGAACTTGCACTGCTACCCACCTCGTCTTCCAACTGAGCAAACAGATAACTTCTGGGGTCTCTGAAGGACAGACTCAGACACTGCCCAGAGATGTGACAGGAGGCACATAAACCAGAGTGCCACAACTGACCAGGACCCATTTAATCGTGAACCACTGAAGCCATGAGCAAACGTCAGTGCAAAAAAAATTACATAATAATACAAAGAACAACATGGTAACTCCAGAAGAGAGTGGCGATCCTACAAATACAAGACCTGAACTGAGCAATGAAGAGGAAACAGAAGGAAGCAACACCAAAAATTCGTTTTTTATGATCATTGAAGCTCTCAAAGAAGATATGAAAAATAGCCTTAAAGAAACAGAAGAAAATACAAATGAAAAATTGGAACAGATGAACAAATCTACGAAAGAAACATGCCAGGAACAAAAAGCTGAAATAAAAGCTGAAACAGAAGCAATAAAAAAGGCACAAAATGAGGCAACCTGAAGAAAAACAAAATAGAAAACCTGAAGAAAAAAGCTGGAACCACAGATACAAGAATAACAAACAGAGTTCAAGAGATGGAAGATAGAATCTCTGAAGTGGAAGACTCAGTAGCTCAAATAGATATATCAGACAAAGAAAAGAGTAAAACAAAAAAAGCCATAACTCAAAATGTTCAGGAAATCTGGGACACCATGAAAAGACCTAATTTGAGAATAATAGGAATAGAAGGAGAAGAATACCAGCTCAAAGGCACAGATAATGTTTTCAATAAAATCATAGAAGAAAACTTTCCTAACCTGAAGAAGGAAATGCCTATAAAGATACAAGAAGCTTACAGAACACCAAATAGAGATGATCCCTAAAAAAGGCAGCGCGTCACATTATAATCAAGCCAAAAAACATACAGAACAAAGAAAAAATTTAAGAGCTGCAAAAGAAAAGGGCCAACTAACATATAAAGACAGACCCATCAGAATAACGTCTGACTATTCAATGGAAACGATGAAAGCTAGAAGGGCCTGGTCAGAAGTTATACAGACGCCAAAACAGCATGGCTGCCAAACTAGAATACTATACCCTGCAAAATTATCAATCACCATAGATGGAATAAACAAGGTATTTCAGGACAAAGTCAGACTGACACAATATCTATCTACCAATCCAGCACTACAGAGAGTATTAGAGGGAAAACTCCAACCTAAGAACCCCAGATACACCCACAAAATCACAAACAATAATTCCACAGAAGAATACCCTAGAAAGGAAATACAAACAAGTTACCACCAAAAATGGCAGGAAATATGAATAAATGGTCACTAATTTCCCTTAATATCACTGGCTTCAACTCTCCTATAAAACGGCACACACTAACAAGATAGATACAACAACAGAAGCCATCTTTCTGTTGCCTACAAGAAACACACCTAAACCAAAAAGACAGACACAGGGTTAGAACAAAAGGTTGGGAAAAGATTTTCCAGTCAAATGGTCCCAAGAAACAAGCAGGGGTTGCAATCCTAATATCTAACAAAGTAGACTTTAAGCTAAAAGCAGTTAAAGCGATCTAGATGGTCACTACTTATTCATCACAGGAAAAATTGGTCAAGAGGAAATTTCAATCTTGAATATTTATGCCCCTAATATAAGGGCACCTTCTGATGTAAAAGAAACACTGCTAAAGCTTGAATCCCACATCAATTCTTACACCCTAATAGTGGGAGACTTCAATACCTCACTTTCAACCCTGGATAGATCAACCAGACAGAGACTCAATAGAGAAATAAGGAGTCTAAAAGAGGTTATGATGCAAATGGATTTAATAGATATCTACAGAAGCTTCCACCCAAAGGCAAAGGAATATACATATTTATCAGGTGCTCATGGAACTTTCTCCAATATTGACCACTTAATTGGGCATAAAGCAAATATCAACTGGTACAAAAAACTGGAAATAATCCCTTGTAACATATCAGACCACCAGGGCCTAAAGTTAGAGTTCAACAACATCAAAAATCAAAGAAAGCCTACCAACTCATGGAAACTAAACATCACTCAGCTGAACCATCTCTGGCTCAAGGAGGAAATTAAGAAAGAAATGAAAGTCTTCCTAGAATTTAATGAAAATGAATTCACAACGTACCCAAACTTGTGGGACACAATGAAAGCAGTCTTAAGAGGAAAATCTATAGCACTAGATGCCTATGTGAAAAACCTAGAGTAATCCCATGCTAGAGATCTAACAACTCAGCTGAAAGCCTTAGAACAATTAGAAGCAAACTCACCTAGAAGGAATAGACAGCAGGAAATAATCAAACTTAGTGTTGAAATCAACACAATTGAAACAAAAAGAACAATACAAAGAATCAATGAATCTAAGAGTTGGTTCTTTGAGAAAGTTAACAAGATAGATAAGCCCTTATCCAAACTAATCAAAAAACAGAGAGAGAGAGTTCAAATCAACAAAATCAGAAACGAAAAGGAGGACATAACAACAGACTCCCAGGAAATACAGAGAATTACCAGATCATATTTTGAAAATCTGTATTCCACAAAAATGGAAAACCTAGAAGAAATGGACAGCTTTCTGGACAGGTACCATCTACCAAAATTAAATGAAGATCAGATTAATTACCTAAACAGGCCTATAACCCTTAAAGAAATTGAAGCTGTCATTAAAAACTTCCCCAAAAATAAAAGCCCTGGTCCAGATGGTTTCAGTGCCGAATTCTACCAGACATTCAAAGAAGAATTACTACCGTTACTCCTCAAACTATTTGACACAGTAGAAACTGGAGGAATATTGCCAAATTCCTTTTATGAGGCCACAATTACCCTAATACCCAAGCCACTCAAAGACACAAAAAAGAAGGAGAATTACAGACCAATTTCTCTCATGAATATCGATGCGAAAATTCTCAACAAAAATTTGGCAAACCGTATACAACAATGTATAAAAGATATCATCCACCACGACCAAGTAGGCTTCATCCCAGAAATGCAGGGCTGGTTTAACATACAAAAAACTGTAAATGTTATCCATCATATAAACAAACTAAAGGAACAAAACCACATGATCATATCCTTAGATGCGGAAAAAGCCTTTGACAAAATCCAACACTCCTTAATGATTAAAGCCCTGGAGAGATCAGGAATACAGGGAGAGTACCTAAATATAATAAAGGTGATTTACAAGAAGCCGACAGCCAGTATCATACTTAATGGAGAAAAACTCAAATCAATCCCACTAAAATCAGGAACTAGACAAGGATATCATCTCTCCCCTTATATATTCAATATAGTTCTCGAAATTTTAGCTAAAGCAATAAGGGGATGAAAAGAGATCAAGGGGATACAAATTGGAAAAGAAGAAGTGAAACTATCACTATTTGCAGATGATATGACTGTATACATAACCCAAAAAAGTCTTCCAAGGAACTGCTACAGCTGATAAACACCTTCAGCAATGTACCAGGATACAAGAGTAATTCAAAGAAATCAGTAGCCCTTCTATACACTAAAGATAGAAGAGCTGAAAAAGAAATAAGGGAAACATTACCCTTCATATTAGCTGCAAATAGTATTAAATACCTTGGAGTAACTATAACCAAAGAAGTAACAGACCTATTTGACAAAAATTTTAAATCATTAAAGAAAGAAATAGAAAAGGATATCAGAAAATGGAAAGCTCTCCCATGTTCCTGGATAGGTAGGATCAACATAGTAAAAATAGCAATTCTACCAAAGGCAATCTACAGATTCAATGCACTGCCCATCAAAATCCCAACACAATAATTTTTGGACCTTGAAAGAACAATACTCAATTTCATTTGGAATAACAGGAAAGCCAGGATTGCCAAAACAGTTTTACTCAACAAAAGAACCTCAGGAGGTATCACCATCCCTGACTTCAAGCTATACTATAGAGCTACAGTAATAAAAACAGCCTGGTACTGGCATAAAAACAGACTTGTGGACCAATGGAATAGAATTG
>PVIH01018609.1:0-11825 GCA_004025045.1 Sigmodon hispidus
TAAACAAACAAACAAGAAAAAAAGCCAAACATGCCCAAGAGGCAAACCACAACCACCGAACAGCTTGGGATCAGAAACACCCTGGACTGACCCTTCAAACCCCAGTCCAACTATAGGAACACCTGACTCACTCTTGAGGGAGGGGGGACAAAACTGGATTTGGCCGGGAGTGAAGACTGATCCAAGCATTGTTGGGCCAATGTGACCATAGGACTGACGGCTCCCTGCCAAGGGAGGGGATGGGGAGTTGCAGAAAAGAAAAATGATCAGATGTGGTGGGAGGGGGAGGGGACCTTCAATAGGGATATACAGCCATGGAAAAAAAAATTCAGAGGGAAAGCTGAACATCAAGAAAATATATGTGTAGTAATCTTATTTGCATTTCCACCCTTGATAAGCCATGCTTATGATTATTATCCTCTGTATAGTTATTGTTAACTCTTCGGCATTTTTTTTTTTTTAAATCTTTTTACTGTTTTTTTTTTTTTTTTATAAATAAAAAATAAAAAAAAAAAAAAAAAAGAGCACTGGCTTCTCTTCCAGAGGTCCTGAGTTCAAGTCTAAGTACCTACATGGTGGCTCACAACCATCTTTAATGAGATCTGTTAATCTTCTTATGGTGTTTTGTTGTTCTTGGGTTTTATTTTATTTTATTTTATTTCTCCTAGAAATTCTGAAAATATTGACAAGAAAAGAAGTAACTGCTATTCAGGGGTATCATCATGAGCAAGTTCTTTCTGCAAGATCAAGGGAGACAATAGTTTTCCCAGAGAAGAAAGAAAGGGATTTGCCTCTCAAGAAATACAGCAGGAAGTCTTTCATATGATGAATGAATATTAGCTAGTATCCAAAAATCATATAAAATTGTAATTTACTGTAAAAGCAGGAATGCAATCAAACTCATAATACTCTCATATTATAATGGTGCTGCATAAATAATTTTCTAGTCCATATACAAAGCTAAAAGAAAAATATTAAAAATAACTACAAAAAAACAATTCAATCAGCTTTTAATCTCAAGGTTAAAACTGTGGTAGCAGTAAAAAACTATGAAGGAACTGTCAGAAGAAAAGATATATTTGCAGCTTGGATCTTATGAGCTTTAAATTGAGCATTATAAAATGTTTTATTACATTCTCATGGGTACTGTCAGGAATAACCTGTGGTAGATTCGTCAAAGGCAATCACAACCAAACCACAGCTTGTCACACTCCAAACTCTCAAACCATATGTAAGAAAATTACAGGAACAAGAACTGAGAAATTGTCTGAAGCAGTGGGCAGTGCAGAAGGAGTCAGTCTGCACCTGGCAGCAATGAAGAAACTGAGAAGACATGAACGAGCTGAAGACTGTTTTCAAGGAACACTTCCCTAAAGCATGAAATAAATAAACAGATTAAGCAACACTTTATAATAAGTCAGTAAAATTTTGTTACTGGACTGTTTACAATAGTAAAATTCTTTTCGTATGGATAATTGCTTTAAGAATTTATTTTTATTGTGTGTGTTTCTTTTCTCTAAGTCTGTCTTTATACCACCTGTGTGAAGTGTCTGTAGAGGCCCCAAAGAAGGCACTCTATTCTTTGCATCTAGAGTTACAGATGGTTGTGAGTGACCCAGTAGGCACTGCAAATAAAAATCAGTCCCTCATCAAAAGCAGTGAGAGAGTCTTTTTTGTTGTTCTTGTTATTCATTTTTTAATTAATTAATTTATTTATTTATTCCCTCCTCCCAGTCTCTCCCATTCCTCCCTCAGCTTCCCCCCCCCAACATCCCCCTAGCCATTCCTCAAAGAGGGAAAAGAGTCTCAAGGTGGGTCAGTTCAGTCTGGCATATCCAGTGAGGTAGGTCCCAGTCCCTCATCCCAGTATTAAGACTCAGATCATAACTGATGAGCCACTGTCTTTCCAGCCCCTGGATAATTACATGAAATGACAATAAATTATCAAATAAAAAGATACAGAATACTTGAATAGATACAAATATAAGATCCAATGTTATGTAGCATTCAAAAGACAGATGTTATGGACCTCTACAGCCAGAAAAGAAATAATGGGAAATCAAACCCATTAAAATTGTCACCAAAGAATAATGGAGGTGTATTTACTTATGGCATGCAAAATAGTCTTTAAAGCAAAAAATATAAAAAGATAGTAAAAAAAACAATAAAATGAATAAAATAGGCTTAGGAATAACAGTTGAAGATATTAATAAAACTAAGATTGCTTTAAAAAACAATATTCCAAATATTTTAGGAAAAAAATAATAAAAATGAAGACAAATGGTACCACAGGAATGTAAAGGATCAAGAGTGATGATTATTAATACAAAAATGTAAATAAGAAAGCCTAGAAGGAATGGATAATATCAAAAGTCATAAAAAATAAAATGTCCAAATAGATGAATTTATGCAATCATTGACTAATTATCTGCTTATATATACATATATATACATAAGGAGATAATATATATATACATATATATATTATATGTTAGGTGGGATGTCCTGAGTGCGCAGGTGTCACAGGCTTTATCTCCAGGGTGATGCTTTTAGGAGGTGCAATGGGGATTCAGGAGCTGAGGCCTCAGATAATAAGAGTTCGATATCTGTTTCAAAGGGTCCTGTGGGATAACAACCTCTTACTAATCTTCTTGACTCATGAGATGAACTTTTTCTAGCATATAAGCCTACCAAAATGTGCTTTACAAGCCTCTAAGCTTGGTCATAATTAATCTTGGATTGAACTTTTCAAAAATATAAACTTTGTTTCTTTATAAGAAACAAAAAATAAATAAACTTATTTCCTTATAGTAAACATAAGGTGACTATTACACATAAAAGTTCAGGACATGGTACAAGGTTTTTTTGTTGTTGTTCTTAGTTTGTTTTTTTGGGTTGTTTTTTTTTTGTAGCAAGTACTTTTAAAAACACTAACACAGATCTCTTCTAATTTTTCTTAAAATCCTGAAAAAAGATCACTCTAAGTTTTCTTAAGAATTAATTACCGTAAATCAAATGAGGCAAAGGTGTTGGCAAGGAAAGAAAATCACAGACAATCAGCATCCTTGATGAATACAGCTGTCAACTCTCTGAGTAATAGCAGCAAACAGAATCTAGGACTCCATTAAACTGGATGTGCACTATCATCAAGTGGGACTTATCCTTGAGATGTAAAATACTTTAGCATCTACAAATCAGTAAGAGATATATTATGCCCTTAATGTTGAATGAAAATCATAGGAACAACTCCTTGTAGAATGTAGCACATGCCAAGTCTATATCCTTTCAAGTCAAAAAATTTAGGTACAAATGAAATGTACCTCAGTTTACTGAAGATCCACTTTAGCAAGTATGAAGATAATATCAACAATGGTGAAAGGGTAAAAATTTTGATTCTGAGATCAGAAATATAGACAGACACTCACTTTTACAACTTCTCTTTGACAAAGTCACAAGATCCAAGTCAGAGCAATTAGGCAGCAGGAAGAAATAACAAATATAAATTAGAAAGAAAGACATCAGTTGTACATGTTCTGTTCGAGTCTAGTTAACAAGAACTTAGTTCCATAAGTCCGTTATACGTAAAACAATAAATGCAATAAATTTGCAGGTTATAAAATCAGCACATGCAAATCAATAGTTAATAAATTACATGAAAAAATTACACATACACACGAACATAAGAATTGAAATTTCTTTTTGTAATAATTCAAAAAAGAACTTAGAAATAAATTTAAACAAAATGTGAAAGATAAATGCACAAGAGGCAATGAAACATGGATTTACTCAACAGAAGATGCCACAACAGACAGAATAATTCCTTTTTACAGATTATACTATTTCACATTATTAAAAATAGCAATTAAATCTTCAAATGACAAACTATTTAATTTTTTTATTATGTATAAAGTCTCATTATTTTATCCATGTATCCCCTTGTTCAAATGCCTTTCCCTCTCCTGCCCTTCCCAGTCACTCTCTCTTCTCCCCATCTCCTTATCTCCTCCCCAGCAAGGGCAAGAGGTCCCAAGGTCCCAAGGTGGGTTAGTTCAGCATCCACTCCAGGCAGATCTGCTTTTCTCATCCAACATCAAGACTGGGTCATGTTTTCCTCTACAGAAATGAGCTCCAAGGTGCCAATTAAAGGTGTTTGTTTCAGATCCCAAGCTGTTCAGTTGTTCTGATTTGCAGCTTGGACATGCTTTGCTTTTCGTTTAAAGTTCAGTAATGAGTGAGTACATCTCCTGCTTATTTTTCTGTGTTTTTGATACTTTGCTGAGGAGAATATTCTCCAAATTCATCCATTTGCCTGCAAATTTTAGGATATTATTTTCTCTTACTACTGAGGCTGAGTAGTTCTCCATTGTGTAGATGTACCACAATTTGTTTATCCATTCTTCAATTGAGGGGCATCTAGGTTGTTTCCAGGTACTTGCTATTATGAATGGTGCTACTATGAGTTGATTCCCACCCCCAAAAAATTAGCTCCATGCTTTTGGGGTGCAAATGTGAATCTTTAGGCTATATGCCTAAGAGTGGTAATGCTGGATCCTTGGGGAGATTGATGCCCAGTTTTCTGAGAAACCACAAAACTGCATTCCAAAGTAGCTGTACAAGTTTATACTCCCATCAACAATTAAGGAGTGTTCCCCTTTCTCCACATCCTCTCCAACATAGGCTGTCATCTTTTTTTTTTTTTTTTTTTTTTTTATCCTAGCCATTCAGACAAGTGTAAGGTGGTATCTGAAAGTTGTTCTCCGATGACTAAAGATGATGAGCATTTTTTCAAGTGCTTTCGGCCATTTGTAAATCTTCTGCTGAGAATTACATTTTTAGCTCTGAACCCCATTTTTGATTGGGTTATTCAAGGTTTTGGGCTCTAGTTTCTTGAGTTCTCTGTATATTCTGGAGATGAGTCCTCTGTCACTTATACAGTTGATGAAAATATTTTCCTATTCTTTAGGTGGTTGTTTTGTCTTATTGACTGTGTCCTTGGCTTTATAAATCTTCTCAGTTTTAGGAGGTCCTACTTATTGATTGTTGTTCTTAAGATTCTGTGCTACTGGTGTTATATTTAGGAAGTAGTCGCCTGTGCCAATTAGTAGATGTGTATTTTCCACTTGCTTTCCTATCAAGTTCAATATGGCTGGGTTGATTTTTGAGGTCATTGATCCACTTGGATTTGAGTTTTGTACAGGGAAATAGGTTTGGATCTATTTGCATTTTTCTACACACTTCCATCCAGTTATGCCACCACCATTTGTTGAACATACTATCTTTTTTCCATTGAATATTTTGGGCCTCTTAGTAAAAAATCAGGTGTTCATAGGTTTTTGGGTTAATGTCTGGATCCTCAATTCTATGCCACTACCAGGCTGTTTTTATTACTGTGACTCTATAGTATAATGTAAAATTGGGGCTGGTGATGCCTCCTGAGGTTCTTTTGTTGAGCAAAATTGTTTTGGCAATCCTGGCTTTTCTGTTATTCCAAATGAAATTGAGTATTTTTCTTTCTAGGTTTGTAAAAAAAATTGTGTTGTGATTTTGATGGGTAGTGCATTATATCTGTAGATTGCTTTTGGTAGAATTGCCATTTTTACTATGTTTTTTCTACCTATCCAGGAACATGGGAGGTCATTCCATTATTTGATATCATCTTCAATTTCTCTCTTCAGTAATTTAAAGTTTTTGCCAAATAGATCTGTTACTTCTTTGGTTAGAGTTACTCCAAGGTATTTAATGCTATTTGCAGCTATTATAAAGGGTGATGTTTCCTTTATTTCTTTTTCAGCCCATTTTTCTTTAGTGTATATGAGGGCTACTGATTTTTGAGTTAATCTTGTATCCTGCCTCATTATGAAGATGTTTTTCGGCTGTACAAGTTCCCTGGTAGAATTTTGTGTATCACGTATGTATACAATCATATCATCTGCAAATGAAGATACTTTCACTTCTTCTGTTGGGAGTCAAACTCAACTTAACCGTATTTTATAAGTTAGCTCCTACAGATAGCCATTTGCCAGAAGGCTACATCCTTATTGTTTTAAGCTAAATCTTGACTCCTAGGGGTTTCCCCTAATTCCCTCAGACCAGCAGGTAACATCCTCCAGGCCTTCTCCTCTGACCCTCTCAACTCAGCAGGTGACATCCTCCAGGCCCTCAACTGATAACAGATAGATTTCCTTATCAATTCTACCCTGTCTGTTACTCCCCTCACAGGCTTGCCACATTCTTTTGTATATTCCACCCCCTTTCCTCCCAGCTATCTGCATGGCAGAGATTCTGTATAAATATTGGCTGTAATAATAAAGCAAAGGAGGACTTGAACAGAGAGATTGTCTTGTCCTTCCATTCTTTGTGTTCCTGCCTTCCATTTGTTTCGTTCCTAGATTCAGGTGCACGCTGAAGAACCTGCTGGTCAGGGAAATTCTTCTTTTCTAATTTGTATCACCTTAATCTCATTTCGTTCTCTTATTGCTCTACTTAAAACTGCAAAAACTATATTGAATAGATAAGGGGAGAGAGGACATCCTTGTCTAGTTCCTGATTTTAGTGGGATTGCTTTGAGTATTTCTCCGTTAAGCTTGATGGGGGCTGTTGGCTTCTCATAAATCACCTTTATTATACTTTAATATTTTCCCTGTATTCTTGATCTCTCCAGGACTTTTATTGTAAAGGAGTGTTGGATTTTGTCAAAGGCTTTTTCAGCATCTAAGGATATGATCATGTGATTTTTTTCCTTCATTTTTTTATATGATGGATGACATTTATGCTTTTTCATATGTTGAGCTATCGCTTCATTTCTGTGATAAAGCCTACTTGATCATGGTGGATAATATTTTTTATATGTTGTTGTACATTGTTTGCCAGAATTTTGTCCATAATTTCTGCATCAATATTCATCAGAGAAATTGGTCTCTAATTGTCTTTCTTTGTTACATCTTTCAGTAGCTTGGCTATTAGGGTAATTGTGGCCACATAAAAAAGGTTTGGCAATATTCCTTCAGTTTCTACTCTGAAAAATAGTTTGGGGAGTATTGGTAGTAGCTCTTTGAATGTCCAGTAGAATTCTGCACTGAAACCATCTGGACTTTGGCTATTTTTTTTTGGGGGGGGAGTGTTTTAGTGACAGTTTCAATTTCCTTTATGGTTATATTTCTGTTTAGGTATTTAATCTGTTCCTGAATTAATTTTGGTAAATGTTACCTGTCCAAAAACCTATCCATTTCTTCCAGGTCTTCCATTTTTGTGGAGTATAGATTTTCAAAGTATGACCTGATAACTCTCTGGATTTTATGGGGGGCCTGTTTCTATGTCCCCCTTTTCATTTCAGATTTTGTTGATTTGGACATATTCTCTCTCTCTCTCTCTCTCTCTCTCTCTCTCTCTCTCTCTCTCTCTCTGCTTTTTGGTTAGTTTGGAAAAGGGCTTATCTATCTTGTTGACTTTCTCAAAGTACCAATGCTTACATTCATTGATTCTTTGTATTAGTCTTTCTGTTTCAATTGTATTGATTTCAGCTCTAAGTTTGGTTATTTCCTGCCATCTAATCCTTCTAGGTGAGTTTGCACCTAATTGTTATAAGGTTTTCAGCTGTCCTATTAGTTCTCTAGTGTGGGATTTCTCTAGGTTTTTCCTATAGGCATCTAGTGGTATGAGTTTTTCTCTTAAGACTGCTTTCCTTGTATCCCATAAGTTTGTGTGCTTTGTGGATTCATTTTTGTTAAATTCTAGGAAGACTGATTTCATTTTTAATTTCTTCCTTGACCCAGAGATGGTTCAGTTGAGTGATGTTTAGTTTCAATGAGTTGGTAGGCTTTCTGTGATTTTTGATGTTGTTGAGCTCTAACTTTAGGCCCTGGTGGTCTGATAAGATACAAGGAATTGTTTCCAATTTTTGTATGTATTGATATTTGCTTTATGACCAATTATGTGGTGTAGCGGAAAATCAGGAACTATATATGTGAAAGATCGCATCATAGGACTGGAGACGAGCGGGGCATGGTTAACTGGAAAGGATTCCGGAAGTAGACCTTCGAGGGAGAGGACCAGGACAGGAAGCCGTCATTCTCTTGCAAGAGTTCCCGACCGGATGCACAGTTCGGCCCAGCTGCGCAGGAGTTCAGACGGACGGTGTGGGGATGAGGAATTTTCCTTAGAAAGGCTCTGGCGCGCTGCAACCTTATCCTTTCATTTTCTCTTAAAACCAGCTCTTTTTTGTAAGTGATTTTCACAAAATAAACCCCATTTAAAACATATCTCACGTCGCTTTTTTACCGCGATAATTGGTGCCTGAACATGGGGCTAATTCCACAAACCCGCCGGGTCACCCGCCCATGGAGCCAGTCTGAACGACTTTGGTTACCAGCTGCGCACGAGCCTCCTGTACACAACCAGGAACAAATCTGCGCGCGGCAGACCTCCTGAGAGATGGATTGACCCGTTCTAGTGGAGCACGCCTGGTAGGATTTGTTGAAAGATCTGAGAAATAACCTCCCAGCGGAATCGCCACCTCATTTCCCGCACCATTGCTGCCGCTACTGATCATGACTGCGACATCTGCTGGCCGTAAGTTCTCATTACATCTGAGTATATATTTTTTCTTCCTTTTCTTTTCTACATATTTTTTTTCCTTTCTACAATGTCTTACCAGATAAATGTTCAGAATGTTTCTCACTTTGTCACAATGGTTATAGAGGATTATTTCCAGGATTACACACTTGGAGGTTATCTCCACCCAGGAGTCCTTTTGCTTTTTTGTGTGATAATATATTTCATACTTACATATTTTAAGGCATCTCAACATAGAGAGTATGAGGCTAAGATGTCTGGCATGGATGAACGTATTAAGACACTCCAGAAACTCATTGTTTCCATAGAAAAGAGGTCTACTTTGATTACAGAGTAATTTAGAGCTCATATTGCTGAAAATTTTAGGAAATTGGATGAAAAATTTAAAAAATGGATGAAAATTTTAGGATAATGGATTAAAACTCTAGGAAATTTGAACAGAAGATAGTAGAACGGATAGATGTGGAGACAGGGAGAATTTCCCACTCTATGAAGTTGTTGGAGAGATCATTTATAGAAGACTATAAAACACTGGAAAAGACCATTACCACTAGGTTACAAGATTATGAGGCTCGCTTGGAGGTTTTAGAAAAGGATCTTGAGGCAACACCTGCTCAAGATAACCCAGAGCCCCCTCTTAAACGGTGCTACTGCAGGGAAGGTTCTTTACCTAGAGTGGTTACCATGAGGGGACTACCCCCCATCCCTCCAACTCTATTCCCAGTTGTGGCAGAGGCCAAAAAACCACAACAACGTGGAAGGGCTTCTGACAATGTGGGATACAATTATGAACTTATACCCATGAAGGATTTAAAGACAATAAAGGAAGCCATAGTAAACTATGGTGTACACTCATCTTTTGTGAGGCAATCCTTGAACTCATGGTCAGCACAGAATCGAGTAATTCCTGATGACTGGAATTATTTGGCAAACGTAGTGTTGAATGATGGCCAAAACTTCCAGTGGAGGAATTGGTTTAGAGAAGAGGCTAAAGCCTTGGAATCTCGAGATCAAACTGGAAATGTTAACGTCTCCAAGGACCAAATCATTGGGGAAGGCCAGTTTGCTGATTTATCAGTTCAGGCTACTTATGATGACCATGCTCTGTTGCTGTGTCGTACTGCTGCCTTAAATGCTTGAGAAAAGGTTTTGGACCCAGGACAGAGAATTGAGTCATATACCCAGATTAAGCAAGGTCCAATGGAGCCTTATACAGACTTTTTGCAGAGGTTGACTCAGGCTGTAAATAGAGCAGTGTCGGATCCAGAAGTTAGGAAACAATTGATACTCTCTTTGGCCTTTGATAATGCTAATATGACATGTAAAAAATTGATCATGCCATTAAAGATCAGGGGTGCACCCTGAGATGAATGGATTCAATATGCACTTAATGCTGAATATCTACACCATAATGAAGAGAATTGGGTAGGTCAAGCCATTGCTAATGCTAAAATGAGAAATCAAGGCATTATTTGCTTCAATTGTGGTAAGCCAGGCCATATAAATAGAAATTGTAGACAAAGCATACGTGGGAACTTTTCCAATCACAGGAGTGACTTAAACAGAAAACCACTACCTCCTGGAGTATGTAGGAGATATAACAAAGGCAGACATTGGACGAATGAATGTAGTTCTATAAGAGACAAAGATGGCAAACTTTTACCATCGGGAAACCCTAACCCCAGGGAAGCCCCCAAGAATCAGACCTCTAAGCCAAAAGGGGTTCAGTCATATCCAGTCACAGTGGAAAAGCAGTGTCCTCAGGATGAGTAACAAATTCCAAGTCTGAAACAGTAGATCATGTAACCATAGACAATAGATTGCCCTTACAAGAGAAGTTGATGGTATCCAGGAAAACCAATAAAACACATATTTTGGCAGACCTCCATAAATGAACAAAGACCAAAGTTGACAATAAGAATAGACAATATTTTTATGCAGGGCTTAGTTGACATGGGGGTTGATGTTTCAATCATGACTCAGCAGGCCTGGCACCCCAGGTGGCCTCTGAAGGAGGTAGTCATTCAATTTTTAGGTATTGGGACATTGTCTCAGGTAAAACAGAGTGTGAGATGGCTAGAATGCATAGGACCAGAAGGACAGAGAGCGAGATTGAAGCCATACATGGCCAACATAGCAGTGAACTTATGGGGTCGTGATCTCCTACGACAATGGAACACTCAAATTAAGATTCCTCCAGGCCTACATAATAGCCAAAGAACTAATCGTGGCCTTGAAGGTTATACCTCAAGAGGCTACATAAAACAGCCGTCGGTCATTCAGGTTGCACAAAGACGCAGTCTTAAAGCTGCAAGCACCCCTAAGACACTAACAGTCCTGCCTTTGAAATGGTTGACAGATAAACCTATTTGGGTCCAACAATGGCCTTTGACAGAGGAGAAATTGCTAGCCCTAGAAGAATTGGTGCAGGAACAGTTACAAGCTCAACATATTGAAGAATCGACCAGCCCATGGAATTCCCCTGTATTTGTGGTCAAGAAGAAGTCTGGGAAATGGAGAATGGTGACAGATATAAGAGCAATTAATAAGGTGATTCAGCCCATGGGCACCCTACAATCTGGTATACCTTTACCTTCTTTGCTACGTAAAGAATGGCCTATAATAGTTATTGATCTGAAGGACTTTTTTTACAATACCTCTACAGGAACAAGACAGGGAGAAGTTTGCTTTCACTATACCTAATTTTAATAATTCATACCCAGTAAAAAGGTACCAATGGAGGGTCCTTCCACAAGGGATGTTGAATAGCCCCACCCTATGCCAATATTTTGTCAGACAGCCATTGGAAGTAATACGCAAACAATTCCCACAATCTATCATTTACCATTATATGGATGATATATTGTTAGTGGACCCAGACATAAACACCTTAGAAAGACTGTTTGAGGAATTGAAGAAGGTGTTGCCTGATTGGGGACTTCACATTGCCCCTGAAAAGATACAAAGAGGGGATTCTATCAATTATTTGGGATATAAAATAGGCTTGCAAACAATTAGACCTCAGAAAGTACAACTTAAGAGGGACAGATTAAAAACACTTAATGATTTCCAGAAGCTATTGGGGGATATAGCCCACATACGTCTGGTTATTGGTATTAAAAACTATGAACTGGTTAATTTGTTCAAAACTTTAGATGGAAATAAGGATCTGAATAGTCCCAGGGAATTCTCTGCTGAAGCCGAGAAAGAATTAGCATTGGTGGAAAGGAGATTACAAGAAGTACATATTAACA
>PVIH01018609.1:11925-38063 GCA_004025045.1 Sigmodon hispidus
CTGCATCCTGGTTATTTTGCCTTCTGAATATTCCCCTACAGGGGTCATAATGCAAAGGGAAAATATTATATTAGAATGGATATTTCTGCCACATAGACCAAGTAAAAAACTAAAAACATACATTGAAAAGATTTCAGATTTGATTTTCAAAGGAAAATTCAGGCTTCGACAATTGACTGGAAAGGATCCGGCAGAAATTTGTAGCAGAAAATCAGGAACTATATATGTGAACGATTGTGTCATAGGACTGGAGACGAGTGGGGCGTGGTTAACTGGAAAGGATTCCGGAAGTAGACCTTTGAGGGAGAGGACCAGGACAGGAAGCCGTCATTCTCTCGCAAGAGTTCCGGCCCAGCTGCACGGGAGTTCAGACGTACGGTGTGGGGATGAGGAATCTTCCTTAGAAAGGCTCTGGTGCGCTGCAACCTTATCCTTTCATTTTCTCTTAAAACTGGCTCTGTTTTGTAAGTGATTTTCACAAAATAAACCCCATTTAAAACATATCTCATGGCAGGTTTTTACCGCGATAGAAATTGGTGTACTTTTGACTAATGAGGAAATTGATTGATTATGGGCAGACAATGAACCTTGGCAAAAGGCCTGTAGTGGATTTCTGGGGGAGATGAATAATAAATATCCCCGCAGCAAAAGGATTCAATTTATAAAGAAGACTAATTGGATTTTCCCCCGTGTGGTACAGGATAAACCTATTTCTGGAGCCCCTACATTTTTTACTGATGCAAATAAAACAGGAAAGTCTGGTTATAAATCAGAAAACTTCAGTAAGGTGACACAGAGTCCTTATGATTCTGTTCAGAAGGCAGAACTGTATGCCATTATTATGGTGTTATTGGATTTTCCTGGACCCCTTAACCTGTTAACTGACTCTCATTATGCAGAAGGAGTTTTATTTCATATTGAAACTGCTGACTTCATTCCTGATGATACAGAATTAACCTTTTTGTTTGTACAGCTACAAGATATCATCGGAAATAGAACACATCCTGTGTATATAACACATATCAGGGCTCATTCAGGCCTTCCTGGCCCATTAGCACAGGGAAATGATGAGATTGATCGGTTATTGATAGGGAATGTGGTAGAAGCCTCAGAATTTCACAAGAAGCATCATGTCAATAGCAAGGGATTAAGGAAGAGTTTTCCCATCACTTGGCATCAAGCCAAGGAAATTTTGCACAAGTGTGACAAGTGTTCCCTTTACAATCAACCATCCTTGCCTGCTGGGAGTAATCCTAAAGGTACTAGGAGCAATGAGATTTGGCAGATGGATGTGTTTCACTTCCCAGAATTTGGTAAGATGAAATATGTTCATCACACCATTGACACTTACTCAGGAATGCTGTGGGCTACCGCCCTGAGTTCTGAGAATGCTAATGCAGTACTCACTCATCTTCTGGAAGTCATGGCCATATTGGGAATTCCTGATCAAATTAAGACTGACAATGCTCCAGCATATGTTTCCCAGAAAATGAAGCAAATTTTTGGATATTATGAGATAAAACATGTTACTGGGATACCACACAACCCCACTGGACAAGCGGTTGTGGAAAGATCCCATCGCACCTTGAAAGAGATGCTTCATAAACAGAAAGGTGGTATGAAAAAACCTAGGGAGAGATTACATAGTGCCTTGTTGACATTAAACTTTCTTAATGCTGATGAAAAAGGGACTTCAGCTGCAGAGAAACACTGGGTAATAGAAAGAACTTCTGAGTTGAATCAACCTGTTTATTTTAAGGATGTACTAACTTCAGAATGGAAGCCAGGGCATGTGCTTCGTTGGGGTAGGGCTTTTGCTTTTGTTTCCACAGGAAAAGAGAAAATATGGGTACCAACGAGATTGATAAAGAACCGGATTGAAAAGGAGAACCCTCCTGAGGAGGAGTAATGGCTCATGAGCCGATAAAACAATTGGATATGTGGTAAGGAACATTCACTTAATTAAGGTGGGGCAGGGTCTTAATTTTGTTTTTACAGAAGAATGGATACAACCCTCTTCACAAAGCTAAAAGGATACTGAATGCTCAGGCTTTTGAAACGTTAAAAGGACTACAGGGGATTACAAGGACACCTGACACTGACAGGCACTAAGGGTAATTTCTCTATTCTCGCAACTGTACATCTATATCTAATGATTATGTATATATATATATATATATATATATATATATATGAGGTCCTGGTTTGGTAACAAAAAAGGCTGGCTTTGGAGGTGGAGCAAGTGGCTTTCTCCCTCTCTAAACCCAAGCGTATTGTTAAATAAAACTTTAAAAACTCTGTCTCACATCAAAAAACCCACCTGAAGTGGGACAGAAAATAGATGAAATATATAGGGACCAATCTTATCTCACTTTTATTTTAAATTTTAAATCTTATTCCTTTCGGCATTTTTTACTCTCTTACTTTAGAAATCTTTTCTGCACACAATATTTTCTGGTGGTTCAGTATCTTCAGTTGATAATATCCATTGGATCCTTCACTATTAAAAACAATTTCTCCTACCAGCACTCTACAAGGCATCCAGAAGGAAGATGGGGCCCCCACCGAAAAAATAAAACACATTGAGACAAAGAAGGAACCTGTTGTATGTCACTTAGTGATCACTTTTGAGGTATAGACCAATCAGGACAGTCGTAAGATAGTTTCTTATCACATCTTTAGCAAATATTTCAGATGGACTCACTCAGTACAATGAGAATGGTTATAGACATTTGTGGAATGGTTTTATATATATATATATATATATATATATATATGTTTACAGTTACTTCATTAGGATTTAACCATTGTTTAGTTTACAGGACCCCACAGATATACCATCGCCCACAGGCCAGCATGAAGCAACTCAATGAAAGAACTATATCCCTTTCCTGATAAGTTGGTCATTCAAGGGAGGGTTATGGTCAATTATCATTTTGGTACAATGGTTATAAGTTAATCTTGGGTAGAGGATAGAATGATATTAGAGAGAGAGAGAGAGAGAGAGAGAGAGAGAGAGAGAGAGAGAGAAAGAAAAGGGAACAGATAGGAGATCATTATATTTGCAAACAACTATTAACCAAAGGATGAATGAAAAATGAATTGACATGGTACAAATGTTTGTATATTGATACAAATGGGAAATCAATCTATATGTTTGATTTAGATAATATGTATATTGATACAAAGTTGAACGAATGTTTGTATATTGACACAAATGAGAAATTAATTTATATGTCTGATTGGGATAATATATTGATGCAAAGTCGAATGTATAATTGCCCTATTTTGCACGTGTCTACCTCTGTCTAAAATATTTTGCACATTGATGTGTATTAAGTGCATTGTCATTTCCATAATGCAATTTCTGCCTCTAATTATTTATGATAGTCATAACATTTGTTGTACTATACACACGAGTTGTTTTATATAAATCTGTTTAGATATATTTTTATATATAATGATATATAGTTAGGATATTGTTGTCATTTCATAAAAAATATGTATTTTGGTTAATTTTCCTAAGATTGTTATACTTGAAATTATTTGGAGGAGCTGTACACTCATTTTGGAATGCCTATTTTTACAATGTTAGCCTCACTTTCTTGGTTGATTGGGATTGCAGATTATGGTTACTCAGATTTATCATCTAAAAGTCAGAGTACTCAGGTTTTTCAGAAACATGTTAGAATACACCCAATAGATAGGTGTCTTCAACCACTTCATAGACCGAGAGAATATGGCATTCAAGATTTTGTTATCTCAAATTTGGCCTTGAGAGACATGACAACTCCTGGCATCACCGTTCCTTTCTCAAGGTGGTGTTGAACATCACAGACATCTTGCAAAGAGATTGTCTTGTTTGGTGAATAATGGCCTGAGGGGCAAAAGGACTGCACTTGCCCTTACTGCTATCAGCGTGCTCACTGTCCGAAATGGACCTGCAGGATGAGGGATAGAGACTGCTGAAGCCTGCCTAGCCAGGATAAGACGGTCCTACCAAAAAATACCCTGCTTCTATGGAAACTTGTCAGATATCCTAGGCCAGTAGCCACAAGGATGGATGCTCCTGTTATACAGAGAAGTGGTGGATGACTGTCCAGGTAATTAACTGACGTTGTCTTCTCCTAAATTCTGGAAGTTACTTCATGCTTTCAACTTTAGGTATATATTTTCCTTCTCAGGTCTTGACGGTGTTGAAGATTAGATAGTTGAGGTTGTTATTACTTCACATTTCAGCAAAGACACTCAAGTGTTAGAACTCTATTGTTTAAGATAAACAGCCTTAAAGCAATCCCTGTGCATTTTCTCGTATCAACATTTTAGATATTAAATTGTACTTTATAGTTGTTGTTTGTTAGCAGTAGTTTGACCTCACTTATGTTAGTACCTTTCTCTTTCCCAGACACTGTCTTATGATGATCCCTATAGTATGTAGTTCTATACCTAGTTTAGAACCTTCCTATTTAGACAAAATGGGGAGATGTAGCGGGAAATCAGGAACTATATATGTGAACGATTACGTCATAGGACTGGAGACGAGCAGGGCGTGGTTAACTGGAAAGGATTCCGGAAGTAGACCTTCGAGGGAGAGGACCAGGACAGGAAGCCGTCATTCTTTCGCAAGAGTTCCCGACCGGGTTCGCAGTTTGGCCCAGCTGCTCGGGAGTTTGGATGTATGGTGTGGGGATGAGGAATCTTCCTTAGAAAGGCTCCGGTGTGCTGCAACCTTATCTTTTCATTTTCTCTTAAAACCGGCTCTGTTTTGTAAGTGATTTTCGCAAAATAAACCCCATTTAAAACATATCTCATGGCAGATTTTTACCGCAATAATGTGGTCAATCTAAGAGAAAGTTCTATGTGGGGCTGAGACATATGTATATTCCTTTGAGTTTGCATGGACGCTTCTTTAAATATTTATTACATCCACTTGTATCATAATATCTGTTAATCTTTAAAAGGTTTTTCCTATGTATCCCCCTGCTTGTCCATTCTTCCCTTCTGCCAATGTCACCCAGTCTGCCTTCAACCTGTCCCAACCCTATGCCTCGATTCCCTCCCCCAAAAGGGCAAAAAGTCCTAAAAAGGGTAAGAAGTCCTAAGGTGGCTTAGTATGGCATGGTGCATACATTTCAGGCAAGTCCAATTTTCTCATCCCAATATCAAGATTGGGTTAGGTGCTCCTTTCAGGGAATGGCCTCCAAGGTGCCAACCCATTTATAGGAACATAGTCTGATCCCACCGCTCCAGAATCTACGTGCTGCCCATGTATTTCTTAATTATATGTTACAATTTTAAATCAGTAGAAAGAAGAGTAGAAAAATATGTACAGCATGACAAAATTAACCCTAAACTTCTATCAATAAACCAAAATCCATACCATGTAAAATATTTTGAAAGTTACAGCTGATTTTTAGATTGAGGTAAATTCAATAATTATCTTTTTAAAATCATTCATTTACCATATCTCCATTTTTTCTAAGAAAGATATTAACTATGACCATGAAGCATTTATATTTAAAACAATCATTTCTAAACATTATCTTGGGAATTTCACATAGCTTTTCATGACTACTTCTTGCTAATTAAGGCGTGCTGGCAATCTTATGAGGGTCATGAGGGTGGATAATCTTAGCCTTGAGCCTGATTTGACCATCTCTTCCTATCATAAAATTTTCAGGCAGACTTGGGTGATGAAACTATAAGAGCCTGGAAGTAATCCATGGGTTCTCATCTCCTGTGGAAACAAAAGCAGAACTTCTTTTCCAAAGCAACATATACTGAGACTCAAATTTCAAAGTCAAGATACTTTTAAAATATATATGTTTGTTTAACTTAGCAGCCTTTGCAATTATGTCTTTCTGCAGTTAGTTCATTAGCAGTTAAAAATTAAAATAATGCACAATAATAATTATAATCCAGACTGTATAGTTTTCAAGTTTACATAGCTTACAATATCTTTATACTCCATTTCTAATTTTAGGGACTTTATCTTCTTTCTTTTCTCTCTCAGTCTATATATTGTTTTTCACACACACTTTAACCCATTGAGCAGTTTTTCTCCATCTGAATCTTTATTGTGTATCATTAATCATTTCCCAGTCAGAAAAGCTTTTAAAATATGAGTACTGCTTTGACTGCTGACTCCACTCTGCTAGGTGACTTTTCAACATGGCAGAGGTGCCAGAGCAGTGCTTTCCTTCCCAATTTTTGGAAGCAGTATTAAATACTGTAAAACTATTTACCATCCCAACTCTGGGAAATCTTAGGTTTCACACTATCAAGTAGACCACTGCCACCCCCTGCTCATTCTACTTAATTATTTGGTAGCAGGGTCTTTTAAAGAACCACATAGGTTTTTTCAATAAAGCTGAGTCAAGAAACCTCTCTTAAAAGGGCTGCAACTCTGCTTGCTGCCAGAAAACAGAATGGACCCAAGAAAATGCTGTTTTCCTTTTGTTCAATATAAACAGAAACCTTAAATAAATCCCATGCAGCTTTTTGCTTATACTGAGTCTTCTGTGAGACTTTGGGAACCAGCCTAGGTGCATTTTAAGTTGCCTGCTGGGAGCCAGGTGCCATTTTTTGATTCAAGGTCAAGAACCATGCTATCTCTGCACCATTAACAACTTCAGAGACACAAATAGGAAGCTGCTTTGTGCTCTATTTCTGTGCTCTACAACCCTTTTTAAGCTTTCTCAGGCTTTATGTGGGTGACAGGCTCATGTTTGGTACCATCTGTAACATGAGATTTCTGCCCCTGTATAAGGCCAGAAGTCCAAAACCACAGACCTGTGGTCTCAGAGCACCTAGCCAGCTGCTGCTGCTTAGGCACCCCAAAATGACTCAGATGCTTATATTAACTTCATGCTGTTTGGCCTATGTCTTAGGCATAAAGCGACCTAGCTCTTTCATCTCGATTCAACCTGTTTCTGTTAATCTGTTCTGCCATGTGGCCTGTGGTTCACCTATTTCATTGCATCTTGCATTGTGGGCCACTCAGTCATATCTCTGTCTGACTCTGCCTTCCTTTTCCTACCTAGGCTTCAATTTCCCATCTACTGATATGTAGCCTGCCATGGGCAAAAGAGTCCCTTTATTTAAAGAATAATGTTCACAGCATATAGAAAGACATTTCTACATTATAACTCTAACAAGAGAAGTAAAAGGCTCATATAATAAGAAATTTACATCACTAAAAAAAGAAATTAAAGAAGATATGAGTATATGTAAAGAACTTCCATGTTCTTTGATAAGTAGGATCAACATATTAAAAATGTGAATATTGCCAAACTATATATTCAATGCAATCCCCATAAAAAATCCAACAAAATATTATAGAACAACAAAAAACCAATAGTTAACTAACAATATCCTTTTAAATAACAGAACTTTGAGAGGCATCATCATCCCTGACTTTAAGCTATGCTATAGAGGTACATTAATAAAAACAGCTTTGTAGTGTCATAACAATAGACTTGTGGATCAATGGAATGAAATTGAAGACCTCAAAATAAATCCACGCACCTATGAATACCTGATTTTTAAGAAAAAAGCAAGCAATATAGAATGGAACAAAGGATAACATCTTCAACACAGGGTGCTGCCATAATTGGATGGTGGTATGTAGAAGAAGGCAAATAGATTCATATCTATCACCCTCCAAAAAGCTTGAGTCTAAATGCATCAAATACCTCAACATAAACCCACCTACACTGATTCTGAAAGAAAAGAAAGTGGAAAATAGCCTTGAACACAATTGCACAGGTGGTCACTTTCTAAATATAACAACAATAACACAGACAATGAGAATAAAAATTAATAAATGGGACCTCCTGAAACTGAGAGGCATATGTAAGGCAAAAAATAGGGTCAATAAGACAAAATGACAGCATACAGAATGGGAAAAGAACTTCCCAAACCCTACATCTGTCAAAGGACTGATCTCTAAAATATATAAAGAACTCAGGAAACTAAGGCCAAAAATCCAAATAATCAATTTAAAAATGAGATTCATTCTAGTAGAATTGCCATTTTTACTATGTTAATGCTACCTATCCAGGAACATGGGAGATCTTTCCATTTTCTGATATCCTCTTCAATTTCTTCCTTCAGTGATTTAAAGTTTTTGTCAAATATATCTTTTACTTTTTTGGTTAGAGTTACTCCAAGGTATTTAATGCTATTTGCACCTGTTATAAAGGGTAATGTTTCCCTTATTTTTTTCAGACCTTTTATCTTTAGTATATAGAAGGGCTACTGATTTCTTTGAGTTAATCTTGTATCCTGCTACATTGCTGAAGGTGTTTTTCAGCTGTAGAAGTTCCCTGGTAGAATTTTGTGGGACACATATGTATACAATCATATCATCTGCAAATAGAGATAGTTTCACTTCTTCTTTCCAATTTGTATCCTCTTAATCTCCTTTTGTTCCCTTATTGCTTTAGCTAAAACCTTGAGAACTATATTGAATAGATAAGGAGAAAGAGGACATCCTTGTCTAGTATCTGATTTTAGTGGAATTGCTTTGAGTTTGATTTTGGCTGTCAGCTTCTAGCAATCTACAGTTTCAATGCTTTTCTCATCAAAATCCCAGCACAATATTTTATGGATCTTGAAACAACAATATGAAACTTCATTTGGAATAACAGGAAAGCCAGGATTGCCAAAACAATTTTTCTCAACAAAGAACCTCAGGAGACATCACCATTCCTGACTTCAAGTTATACTATAGAGCTATAGTAATAAAAACAGCCTGGTACTGGCATAAAAACAGACTTGTGGATCAATGGAATTGAATTGAGGATCTGGGCATTAACCGAAAAACCTATGAACATCTGATCTTTGACAAAGGGATCCATAATTCTTAATAGCTACAACCTGGAAACAACCTACTTACCACTCAACTGAAGAATGAATTAAAAAAAAAAAACTATCGTACTACTCAACAGTAAGAAAAACTGATGAGTTTCCAACAGCTGCAAACCACAACCACTGAACAGCTTGGGATCAGAAACACTTTGGACTGACTCCTTAGATCCCATTCCCCCTAGAGGACCACCTGACTCAGTCTTGAGGTCTGGGGGTGGGGGGGGGAGAAAACTGGAGCTGCCAGGAGTGGAGGCTGAACTAAGCAATATTGGGACAGTGGGACCATGGGACTGTCTGCTCCCTGCCCAGGGAGGGGATGGGGATTTGTGGAGAAGAGAGAATGATCTGATGTGTTGGGAGGGGGAAGGGACCTGGAATAAGGATATACAAGGATAGAAAGTGTGACTTCTTTGTTCATAATAATAATAATAAAAAAAAAAAACACTGAGCAGCCTATGTAATATCTAACCAAGCTCAATGGTAGAATCTTTCCCTATACAAAAACATTCAGAAAATAAATGAAAATCATGAAAAAAAATTCTCAACAAAATAATTACAAATGTCTAAAAGACACTTAAATAAGTGGTCAACATTTTTAGCCATTAGAGAAATGCGAATCAAAACAACTCTAAGATAGCATCTTATACCTGTCAAAATGTCTAAAGTCAAAAATACAGATATTAGCCTAAGCTGGAAGGGTTGTGAAACAATAACAACATTCCTCCATTGCTGGTGGAAATGTACTATGACTTTGGAAATTAGTGCAGTGTTTAATCAGAAAACTGGGATTCAATCTACTCAATGTTCCAGCAATACCACTATTGGGCATTCACCCAAAGAATAAACATTCCTCCCCCATGGACAATACATTAGCTCAACTATGTTCATAGCAACATTATTTATATTAGCCAGAACCTGGAAACAACCTACATGCTCCTTACTTGAAGAATGGATTAAAAATTGCACAACATTTACACAATAAAATACTACTCAGCAGAAGAAAAAAAAATACATCCTAAAATTTGTGCAGTAAATCTGGTGAAAGAGAACAAACCATGTTTTACTTTTCTGTCAATGCTTAGAAACCTTTGGAAAAAGATAAAGCCAAGAAATTGTCAAACTACAGGGGAGAAGTCTATTTTTGTTATTTCTTGAATAAATTTCTTTTTTAGTCCCTTCTTATAGGCTACAGACACCAAAAGGATTTCTACTGCAGTTTTCTCATTTCTACTCCAGAAAAGGGTGATGTAGGCTATGCTCTAATTTCAACCAGCAATGTCCCAACCATAAGTTAATGTTCCCCATTTCCCCCTCAATCTGAACCCTGCTGTCCCAGTCATCTGACTAATATTATCTACTTGTTACATCAGATTTTCTGTATTTGAAAACATATATTTCCTTTACTTACGGAATCCCCTCTACTATATTTTAACTACAAGAATAGGACTTCACAGAACTTAGAACAAATTTTAATCTCCTAATAATTAATACTCACCAAACACTGTAAATTAATTTAAAAAATCAAAAAGTAGTCCTTTTAATATTTAAAGGCAGCTCTTCCATTTACCTACACAAATAAGAAAATTATCATGCATTTCTCTAAGCAATAAAATGTATTAAGATTTAATTTATAGTACAATGACTTCGAATGTTTAACTGTCCTTCCATTGTATAATTACATAAAGTGTCTGTCTTCATCTAAGTGTTTTCTAAGTCCTTTATGGGAATATTTAAAGAGGATAATTATTGTCAGTGGAGTCAATTTGATGTTTCATCACTGTCAGTGTAACTAGCTTGGGACTCTCCTGGAGCATACACTTTTGAGCATAGCTCTATGGACATCCTCAGGTGTAACTGAGAATGAAGGATTCACTCTGAACATCACAGACATCATCCCACATGCTATATTTCACATTGAATAAAAATGTATAAGGGAGGAAACGAGGAAAGAACTGAGCATCCATCTCATGCTCTTTTCTTCCACTTTGCTGAGATGCTATGACCAGTACTTCACATTACCATTGCTATGCCTTTGTGTCACATATTTGTCTTACCTTACTTATTATTTACCTAATGTTTGTATTTATGATCATATTTAATCCATTTATTACCTGCTTTCATTTAAAGTCTTTGTCTATCATAGCAACAGTGTTAAAAATATGGTCTTTTTGCATTTGGAACAATGACTGATCAAATTTCCTGATACATATCATATAAAAATATAAATACTGAATTAAATACATTCCCCAGTACCACAAATCTTCTGTTAATATGTATGATTTACTTTATGTTCCAACGAAGTTCCACAAACTTTGTGCTTAAGCAACAGATACTTATGTTTCTACAGTGCTTGAAGACTAAGGAATTGGTGTGGTAGGTTCCTATGAGAGTCTGAATGCCCTGATGTAAGTACACATCTATCCTATACATAGGTATTCCTAGCAGCTTTATTCTGATTGTTTATGACCATATTAGCTCATCTTATAACTTCAGCAGCCTAACTGCATCAGACAGTAGTTTCATTTTCTTTTTTCTTTTTTCATTTGTGGAGATACAGTCAAACTTATTTTTATTTTTTTTTTAAATTTTTATTTAATTATTTATTTGTTTATTCCAGAGAAGTCACACTTTCTATCTTTGTATATCCTTATTCAAGGTCCCTTCCCCCTCCCGCCACATCAGGCCATTCTTTCTTCTCCACAACTCCCCATCCCCTCCCTGGGCAGGCAGCAGACAGTCCCATGGTCCCACTGACCCAATAATGCTTAGTTCAGTCTCCACTCCTGGCAAATCCAGCTTTCTCCCCCCTCCCTCAAGAGTGAGTCAGGTATTCCTGTAAGGGGAGTGGGATCCAAGGAGTCAGTCCAGGGTGTTTCTGATCCCAAGCTGTTCAGTGGTTGTGGTTTACAGCTTGGGCATGCTTTGCTATTTTCTTGTTTGTTTGTTTGTTTAGAGACCACTAATGAGTGAGTACATCCCCTGCTTATCTTTCTGAGTTTGTGATACCTCGCTCAGGAGGATATTCTCCAAATTCCTCCATTTGCCTGAGAATTTTAGGATATCATTTTTTCTTACTGCTGAGTAGTATTCCATTGTGTAGATGTACCATAGTTTGTTAATCCATTATTCAGTTGAGGGACATCTAGGTTGTTTCCAGGTTCTTGCTATTACAAATAATGTTGCTATGAACATAGTTGAGCTAATACCTTTGGAGTATGACAGTGCATCTTTAGGGTATACACCCAGAATGCAGTATGGCGGTTTCTCAGGAAACTGAGAATCAATCTCCACAAGGACCCAGTAGTTTCATTTTCATTTAATCAGTATTTTGAAGACCCTGTCTCCAAGCATGTCATAGTGTACAAGATAGTTGCACTTACTGATTTTTGACAGTTTTTATTTAAAAGTTTTATTTTACATACCAACCACAGTTTTCCTTCTCTCCCTTTCTCCAACTCACACCCCAGCTTCCCCCTATTACACTCCCTACATCTACTCCTCCAAGAGTATAAGGTATCCCATGGGGAGTCAACAAAGTTTAGGATATCAAGTTGAAGCAAGACCAAACCCCTCTCTCCTGTATCAAGGCTGAGCAAGGTATCCCTTTATAGAGAATAAATTCCAAATTCTAGTTCATGCACTAGTGACTAATTTTGATCCCACTTCCAGAGGCCCCAGCAACTGCTCAAGTCACACAGCTGTCATCCATATTCAGGGAGCTTAGTTCCCCAATTGTCAGTCCAGAGGCAGTGAGTCCCAGTATCTCAGGTCAGTTGTCTGATCCCTTTGCTCATATCATCTCTTCTCCTGGACTCTAGGAGATTGATCCAATGCTTAGTTGCTGAACTGTATATGTGGTTTCATCAGCTGCTAGGTGAAGGTTCTATAATAACAATTAGGATGATCATCAGCATGATTATAGGGGAAGGTCAGTTCAGGTACCCTCTCCACTATTACTTGGAGTCTTAACTGGGGTCATCCTTGTAGATTTCTGTGAGTTTCCTTAGCACTAGTTTTTTTTCTATCCCCAAAATGATTTCATCTTATAGCATGGATGTATGTTTCATATTTAGTAAAACCTGAATATTGGGGAGAAAGCACACAGTCAAATCCTAGGCAGACAGCTCAAGAAATTATTAAACCTTGAATACAAAAATAAGCAACTGAGTCAGTCACACACACCTTTAATCCTAGCACAGGGAAAGCCTAGAGTGGTGACCAACACCCTTGATGCCATAACTCCAGAGATAGAATTTCTTCTGTTTCTGTGCATTCAAGGCTACACACCTTTAATTCTAATCTGGATGGAACAGGGTATATAAGGGCTCTTAGAAACCAGGAAGACACAGAACTGACTGGGAGAAGTGACTGGCAGAAGTGACTGACAGTAGCAATCAGGAGCAAGGCTGAGGAATTTGCAAGACAGCTGGGTGAGAATTGACTGTGGTGCTTTCTCTCTCTGATATTTCAGCCTTCCTCCAATGTTTGGCTCTGAGGTTCATTCATAATACTACATTATAGTTATTTCTTTAACACAAGAATGGGGATGACACATCTTCTGGCAGTGCCTAGAGGGATTTATGTCCTGGATGTAAATAGAGATTTCACTCACTCTGTCCCTTTTTATTATTTACTTCATTGACAATTTCATAAATGTATAGAGTCCATCTGTTTGCTCACTTACTTGTCCTTTCTTCCCTTCCTCCCACACATATGATAATCCTCACCTTCTCAGATTCATGACTTTAAGTTATTTTGTATAGCCCACTTGGCTTAATCAGAATATATGTTGGCTCAGTTTAAATGAATTTCTTTTGACAGAAATAATTCTGTTGTACATGTGAAGTCCATTACCTTTTAGGGTTTATCACAGATGTCTTCTCATAAATTGTCTTTTTCCTACTTTCCCTGTCATCAAATATTGTATCATTATTTTTTCTCTAAATCCTTATAGTAGTCATCAACTGAACCTCTTGAGACTTTCACAAAAGAAATATTTTATTTAGATGTTTATAAAATCTGTTTTAAAGAGAATTTATTTAACACTAGAAATATGATTACACAATAGTTTTATATTCAAAGAAAAGTGCTAAGGCAATGTTTTAAAAATGTTTCCATGGAGAATAAAAAAAGGTGAGGTGGAGAATTCTGAAATAGAAGGAATAATAAGGAAAGAAGTGACACAGCCATTTCATACTCTTCAGGGTAACAAGCTGAATGACAGTGTATATAGCATCTTGACAAACAAGCCTGGCAACTTGCATTTAATCCTAGAACCCACACCAGTGGAAAGAAAACAGGCAAGAGACAGTGATCTAGGAATAGTTTCAATACTTAGGAAGTATACTTATACCCTGAAGAGATAGTTAGTTGGACATTCAATTTTATAACATAAGTATGAAGTTAGTAATATGTGCAGAAAGTAAACTATTAAGACTGAATTATGTCTATACATGTTATCTCTTAGGCCTTTTCTGCAAGGAAAAAATCTGCACTGAAGTTGTTATGTGTCTGACCTTGCTGAACTCCAAGGAATTTGTCCTGGAGCATTTCTTCTTCAGGGCAACTAGCCTTATTTTAAATCTGCTGAGATCTCAGCTAAAAGCCTGGCTGTTACTTGAAAGTATATTTTACATCAAAATTACATTAAATAAGAAAAAGTCATTCTACTGACAAATCACTGGCAGTACTGACCAAAACGTGTAAAACACACAACCAAGGGGCCATGGAAAGAACCACATAGCTATTCTTTTATGGAGGTAAGATGGTAGACATGAGAAAGAAAACAACTACTATCCACAGGGAGTTATCCCATGCCTAGTGGGGCCAGTCAAGCAATGTCCACAGGGACGTTGCCTAATGGGGCCATATGATGAATGCTGTATTATGGGACTCCTCCATGGACTTTACCTAGTAGAGTTCCTAAGCAGAGAGTCATTTGTGTGGTAGGTTGACCTATAAAATCCTGGCTGTCATCTACTCTATATTCTTTAGTGGCTTGCAGAGGACAGACACATGCTAGAGATAGAAGGAAAAGTTAAACTACTTAGGGGAAAACTCTATCTTAGTGTGCACTTGAAGTTAACAGGTCATCATAGTCAGTAGGATAGAAAATGCAGGGAGGAAAAATCCCACAGTGAAAGACAGGCAATAGTTGAGAAAGTTTAAGCTGTTGACCTACAAGGGTATTATCAGGAGTCTAATTGACGTGTGAAATGTGGATCCAAATCTCCTGCTCTTAGAGGCTTACAGATTTTTGTTAAGTTTTATTGATTTATTTATTTTTATTATTAATAAAGTCCCATTTTCTATCTGTGTATATCCTTATTCAAAGTCTCTTCCCCCTCCCACCTGCTCAGGTCACTATCTCTTTTCCAAACCTCTTTATCTCCTCCCCAGCATGGTCAGGAGGTCCCAAGGTCCCAAGGTCCCAATATGGCTCAGTTCAGCCTCCACTCCTGGCAGAACCAGTTTTCTCCAACCCAACATCGAGACGGAGTAAGGCATTCCTCTAGGGGGAGTGTGATCCAAGGTGTCAGTTCAAGGTATTTCAGATCCCAGGCTGTTCAGTGGTTGTGGTTTGTAGCTTTGACACCCTTTGCTTTTTTTGTTGTTGTTTAGAGTCCACTAATGAGAGTATATGCCCTGCTTATCTTTCTTGGTTAGAGATACCTCGCTCAGGAGGATATTCTCCAAATCCATCCACTTGCCTGCAAATTTTAGGATTTTTTTTTTTTTTAACTGCTGAGTAGTACTCCATTGTGTAGATGTACCACAGTTTCTTAATTCATTCTTCAGTTGAGGGTCATCTAGGTTGTAACCAGGTTCTTGCTATTACAAATAATGCTGCTATGAACATAGTTGAGCTAATGCTGTTTGAGTGAAACTGTGCATCTTTAGGGTATACACCCAGAAGTGATATTGCTGGATCCTAGGGGAGATTGATTTCCAGTTTTCTGAGAAACTGCCATACTGCATTCCAGAGTGGCTGAACAAGCTTACACTCTCACCAACAATGGAGGAATGTTCCCCTTGCTCCACAACCTCCTCTGCATAAGCTGTCATCTGTGTCTTTTATCTTAGCCAATCTGATAGGTGTCAGGTGGTATCTCAAAACTGTTTTGATTTGCATTTCTCTCATGGCTAAAGATGTTGAGCACTTTTTCAAGTGCCTTTCAGCCATTTTTAATTCTTCTGTTCAGAATTTCCTTTTTAGTTCTGAACCCCATTTTTTGATTGGGTTATTCAAGGTTTTGGGCTCTAGTCTCTTGAGTTCGCTATATATATTAGAGGTCAATTCTCCATCACTTGTAGGGTTGGTGAAAATCTTTTCCCATTCTGAAGACTGTTGTTTTGTCCTATTGACAGTGTCCTTGACTTTACAGAAGCTTCTCAGTTTCAGGAGGTCCCATTTATTGATTGTTGTTCTTAGTGTCTGTGCCACTGGTGTTATATTTAGAAAGTGATGGCCTATGTCATTTTGTAGAAGGGTATTTCCCATTTTCTTTTCTATCAAGTTCAGAGTGGCTGGGTTTATGTTGAGGTCTTTGATCCACTTGGATTTGAGTTTTGTGCAGGGTGACAGGCTTAGATCTATTTGCATTTTTCTACACACTACCATCCAGCTATGCCACCACCATTTGATAAAGATACTGTCTTTTTTCCATTAAATTTTTTTGACCTCTTTGTCGAAGATCAGGTGTTCATAGGTTTTTGGGTTAATGTCTAGATTCTCAGTTCTATTCCACTGATCCACAAGTCTGTTTTCATGCCAGTACCAGGCTATTTTTATTACTGTAGCTCTATAGTATAACTTGAAGTCAGGGATGGTGATGCCTCCAGAGGATCTTTTGTTGGGCAAAATTGCTTTGGCAATCCTGGCTTTCCTGTTATTCCAAATAACTATTGTTCTTTAAAGGTCTGTAAAATATTGTGTTGGGATTTTGAATGGCAGTGCATTGAATCTGTAGAATTCTTTTGGTAAAATTGCCATTTTTACTATGTTGATTCTACCTATCCAGAGACATGGGAGAGCTTTCCATTTTCTGATATCCCCTTCATTTTCTTTCTTCAGTGGTTTAAAATTTTTGTCAAATAGATTTGTTACTACTTTGTTTACTGCAAGGTATTTATTGCTATTTGCAGCTGTGATGAAGAGTGATGTTTCCTTATTTCTTTTTCAGCCCATTTATCTTTAGTGTATAGAAGGGCTACTTGATTTCCTTGAGTTAATCTTATATCCTGCTACATTGCTGAAGGTGTTTTTCAGCTGTACAAGTTCCTTGGTAGAATTTTGTGGATCACTTATATATACCATCATATCATCTGCAAATAGTGATAGTTTCACTTCTTCTTTTCCCAATTTGTATCCCCTTAATCTCCTTTAGCTAATGCATTAGCTAAAACTTTGAGAACTATGTTCAATAGATAAGGGGAGAGAGGACATCCTTGTCTAGTTTCTGATTTTAGTGGAATTGCTTTGAGTTTTTCTTCATTAGGTTTGATGTTGGCTGTCAGCTTCTTGTAAATTGCCTTCATTATATTTTGATATTTTCCCTGTATTCCTGATCCCTCCAGAGCTTTTATCATAAAGGAGTATTGGATTTTGTGAAAGACTTTTTCAGCATCTAAGGATATAATGATGTGGTTTTATTTTTTTTAGTTTGTTTATATGATGGAAGATGCTTAAGGTTTTTGGTATGTTGAACCATCCCTGCATGTTTGGGATGAAGCCTCCTTGGTCATGGTGGATGATACTTTTTATATATTGTTGTATACGGTTTGCCAAAATTTTGTAGAGAATTTTAGCATCGATATTCATGAGGGATATTGGTCTGTAATTCTCATTCTTTGTTGTGTCTTTGAGTGGCTTGTTTATTAAGGTAATTGTGGCCTCATAAAAGGAATTTGACAATATTCCTTCAGTTTCTACTGTGTGAAATAGTTTGAGAAGTAATGGTAGTAACTCTTCTTTGAATGGCTGGTAGAAATCTGCACTGAAACCATCTGGACACAGGCTTTTTTTTATCTTGGGAGGCTTTTAATAACAGCTTCAATTTCCTTAATTGTTATAGATCTGTAACTAATCTGCTCTTCATTTAATTTTGATAAAGCATACCTGTGCAAAAAACTGTCCATGTCCTCTAGGTTTTCCATTTTTATAGAATACAGATTTTTAAAGTATGACCTGATAATTCTCTGAATTTCCTGGGGGTCTGTTGTTATGTACTCCTTTTCATTTCTGATTTTGTTGATTTGGATATTCTCTGCTTTTTTTTTAGTTTGGATAAGCGCTTATCTATCTTTTTGACTTTCTCAAAGATCCAACTCTTTGATTCATTGATTCCTTGTATTGTTCTTTTTGTTTCAATTGTATTGATTTCAGCTCTAATTTTGATTATTTCCTGCCGTCTACTCCTTCTAGGTGAGTTTGCTTCTAATTGTTCTAAGGCTTTCAGCTGAGCTCTTAGTCTCTAATGTAAGATTTCTCTAGGTTTCTCATATAGGCATCTAGTGCTATGAATTTTCCTCTTAAGACTGTTTTCATTGTGTCCCACATGTTTGGGTACATTGTAGATTCATTTTCATTAAATTCTAGGAAGATTTTGATTTCTTTCTTAATTTCTTTCTTGACCCAGAGATGTTTCAGCTGAATGATGTTTAGTTTAAATGAGTTGGTAGGCTTTCTGTTACCAACTCATTTTTGATGTAATTAAACTCTAACTTTAGGTGCTGGTGGTCTGATATGATACAAGGAATTGTTTCCATTTTTTGTATCTGTTGATATTTGCTTTATGTCTAATTATGTGGTCAATTTTAGAGAAAGTTTCATGAGGAACTGAGAAATATGTATATTCCTTTGTATTTGAGTGGAAGCTCCTGAGAATATCTATTAAATTCATTTGCATCATAACCTCTGTTAGACTCCTTATTTCTCTGTTGAGTCTTTGTCTGGTTCACCTATCCAGGGGTGAAAGTCGGGTATTGAAGTCTCCCACTATAAGAGTTGTTGTGGGATTTGAGATGTAGCAGTGTTTCTTTTACATAGTTAAGTGCTCTTATATTAGGGACATAAATATTCAGGATTGAAATCTCCTCCTGACCAATTTTTCTTGTGATGAATAAGTAACGACCAACTTGGTCCCTTTTAATTGCTTTTAGCTTAATGTCTACTTTGTTAGATACTAGGACAACAACCCCAGCTTGTTTCTTAGAACCATTTGATTGGAAAATCTTTTCCCTACCCTTTACTCTGAGCCTGTGTCTGTCTTTGTGGTTGAAGTGTGTTTCTTTTATGCAGCAGAAGTATGGCTTCTGTTTTTGTATCCATTTTGTTAGTGAGTGTCTTTTTATAGTTGAGTTGAGTCCATTGATATTAATGGGTATTAGTAATCACTGATTGATATTTCCTGTTATTTTTTGTGGTAGCTTATATGTTTTTCCTTTCTCTGGGCTATTCTTCCGTGATATTATGGTTCATGGTTAGGTGGCTCCTACTCAGTTGTGGCAAGAGGGCTTGTGTATCTCCTGTCTCCTCTGAGCAAGGGGTCTGCTTGTTCTCTGACTCTGCTCTGGGCAGGTGTCTGAATTTCAAGGCCTCAGTTCTTCTCTGATGATGCAGTTCACCATGGAGGTGGGGCCAGCCATGCAATGTCCCCTCTTTTAGGTGTGGCTGGAGGAGCCCCTCACAGCCAAACCCTAGTCCTGTCTGCTAAGGAGAGTCTGGGATCAAGCACCACAGACCGATCCTTGTCCCAGAACACAACTTTCTGGTCGGGGAATCAGGTGCCGAGGCCTACTCACCTCACCTCTGGTTGGGGTCTGAATTTCAAAATCCTCAGTCCTTCTCCGCTGATGCAGTTGGAGACAGGGCTGGCCATGCAAGGTCTCCTCTTTTAGGTGTGGCTGGAGGAGCCCTTCACAGCCAAATCCCAGTCCTGTCTGCTAAGGAGGGTCTGGGGTCAAGCACCACAGACCGATTCTGGTCCTAAAATTTTATTATTATTATTGTTTTTTATTTATTTTTTTAGAAAATAAAGTCCTTTTTTATCATGTATCCCTTTGCTCTCCCCCTCCCAATCTGTCTCTGTCTACCTACAGCCTCCCTCCTACACATCCCCCCATATTCTCCCCAAAAAGGGCAAGAATTCCCAAGGTGGATCAATTCAGGAGGATATTCTCCAAATCCATCGATTTGCTTGCATATTTTAGGATGTCATTTTTTTTCCTGCTGAGTAGTACTCCATTGTGTAGATATACCACAGTGTTTTAATCCATTCTTCAGTTGAGAGGCTCCTAGGTTGTGTCCAGGTTCTTGCTATTACAAATAACATTGCTATGAACATAGTTGAGCTAATGCTTTGGAATGCAAATATGAGTCCTTTGGTTATATGACTAATAGTAGTATTGCTGGATCCTTGTGGAGATTGAGTCTCAGTGTTTTGAAAAACCATCATACTGCATTCCATAGTGTCTGTACCAGTTAACACTTCCAGCAACAATGGAGGCGTGTTCCTCTTGCTTTGTGTCCTCTCCAGTATAGGCTGTCATCTGCATTTTTAACCTTAGCCAATCTGACAGGTATAAGGAAGCATCTCAAATTTGTTTTGATTTACATTTCTCTGATGGCTAAATATGTAGAGCAACTTCTCAAGTGTCTTTCAGCCATTTGCAATTCTGTCAAAAAATTCCTTTTTTAGCTCTGAACCCCATTTATCAATAGGGTTATTATGGTTTGGGGGGCTCTAGTTTCCTGAGTTTTCTATATATTTTAAAAATCAATCCTCTGATTTGATAGCATTGATGTACATGTCAGTTTTTATGCCAGTCTAGGCTGTTTTTATTACTATGTCTCTATAGTATAACTTGAAGTTCTTTTATTGAACATGATTGTTTTGGAGAGCCCATGTTTCCTGTTATTCCATATAAAGTTGAGTATTGTTCTTTCAAGGTTTGTAAAAAAAAAATGTGTTGGGATTTTGATGAGTATTGCATTGTATCTGTAAATTGCTTTTGGTAGAATTGCCATTTTTACTATGTTGATCCTTCCTATCCATGAGCATGGGAGGTTTTTCCATTTTCCAATATCCTCTTTCATTTTATTCTTTAGTGAATTAAACATTTTGTAGAAGAGGCCTGATACTTCTTTGGTTAGAGTTAAGATATTTAATGCTGTTTACATCTACTATAAAGGATGATGCTTCTCTAATTTCTTTCTCAGACCTTTTATCTTTAGTGTATAGGAGAGCTGTTGATGTTTTTTAATTAATCTGCTATTTTGCTGAAGTGTTTATCAGTTGTAGGAGTTCGCTGGTAGAATTTTGTGGGTCACTTATGTATGTAATCATATCATCTGCAAATAGAGATAGTTTCACTTCTTTTCCAATTTTATTCCCTTAATCTCCATTTGTTCTCTTATTGCTTTAACTAAAACTTTGAGAAGTATATTAAATAGGTAAGGAGGGAGAGGACAGCACTGTCTTATTCCTGATTTTAATGGAATGGCTTTGAGTTTTTCTCCATTTAATTTGATGTTGGCTGTGAGCTTGCTGTATATCACTTTTATTATATTTATGTACTTTCCCTGTATTTCTGACCTTTCCAGGGCTTTTATCATAAATGAGTGTTGGATTTTGTCAAAGGCTATTTCTGCATCTAATGAGTTGATAATGTGTTTTTCTTTTTTCATTCAGTTTGCTTATATGATGGATGACATTCACAGTTTTTCCTATGTTTAACCATTTTTACATCTCTGGAATGAAGCCTCTTGATCGCGGTGGATGACTTTTTTGATATGTTTTTGTATTCTTTTAGCCAGAGTTCTGTTGAGAATTTTTGCATATATGTTCATGAGATAATTTGGTCGGCAATTTTCTTTTTTTTTGTTACATCTCTGAGTGGCTTGGGTATTAGGGTTATTGTGGCCTCATAAAGACAGTTTGGCAATATTCCTTCATTTTTTTACTGTATGGTACTGTTTGGGGAGTTTTGGTATTAGTTCTTTTTTGAATGTCTGATAGCTGAAACCATCTGGTCCTGGACTTTTTTTTTAGGGGGAAGACTTTTAATGATAGCTTTGGGGTTATTGGTCTTGTTACTGGAAATTTCCTTTGGGGTTATAGGTCTTGTTATGTCTTTATTCTGATCTTGTTTTAATTTTGGTAAGTGGTACCTGTCCAGAAAGATGTTCATTTCTTCAAGGTTTTTCATTATTGTGGAGTATAGATTTTCAAGGTATAACCTGATAATTCTCTGGATTTTCTTGGGATCTGTATTTATGTCTTCATTTGCATTTCTGATTTTTTTAATTTGGATTATCTCTGCTTTTTGATTACTTTGGATAAGGGCTTATCTATCTTGTTGACTTTCTCAAAGAAGCAACTTTTTGATTTATTCATTCTTTGTATTTTTTTGTTACAATTGTATTGATTTCAGTTCTAAGTTTGATTATTTCCTGCCGTCTACTTCATCTAGGTGAGTTTGCTTCTAATTATTCTATTGCTTCCAGCTGTTCTGATAGTTCTCTTGTGTGGGATTTCTCTAGGATTTTCATATAGACATCTAGGGCTCTTAACACTGCTTACATTGTGTCCCATAAGATTGAGTATGTTGTGAATGCATTTTTGTTAAATTCTAGGAAGTCTTTGATTCCTTTCTTAATTTCTTCCTTGACCCAGAGGTAGTTCAGTTGAGTGATGCTTAGTTTCCATGAGGTGGTAGGCTTTCTGGGATTTTTGATGTTGTTGAACTCTAACTTTAGACCACGGTGATCTGATATGGTAATAGGAGTTATTCCCATTTTTTGTATCTATTAATATTTGCCTTATGACAATGTATGTGGTCAATTTTTGAGAAAGTTTTACAGGGTGCTGAGAAATATGTATATTTCTTATTGTTTTAGTGGAAGGTTCAGTATATATCTATTGAGCCCATTTGGGTCATAACTTCTATTAGTTCCCTTATTTCTCTGTTGAGTTACTGTCTGGTTGACCTATCCAAGGGTGAAAGTGGGGTATCAATACCTCCCATGATTAGTGTGTCAGGTTTGGTATGAGGTTTAAGCTTTAATAGTGTTTCTTTTACATATATAGGTGCCCATGTGTTGGGGGCATAGATATTCAGGATTGAAACTTTGTCTTGGTGGACTTTTCCTGAGATGAATAAGTAGTGTCTGTCCTAGTCTCTTTTTATTGATTTTCATTTAAAGTCTATTTCGTTAGATATTAGAATGGCTACACCTGCTTTTTTTCTTAGGGCCATTTGATTGGAAAGTCTTTTCCTAATCCTTTACTCTGAACCTGTGTCTGTCTTTGAAGCTGAGGTATGTTTTTTGTATGTAGCAGAAGGATGGTTTCTGTTTTTGTATCCATTGTGTTAGGATGTATCTTTTCATAGGTGAAGTGAGTCCATTGAGTTTAAAAGATATTAATGTCCAATGATCATTATTTCCTGTAATGTTTGATGGTATCTTGTATTTCTTTTTTGGGGGAGGGGTTCTACTGTTGCCTCATCAATTGTTTGTGATTACATAACATTTCAGGTTTCCTAAGGTTGGAGTTTTCTTTCTGTGGCTTTTTATAGGGTTGAATTTGTAGATAGATACTATTTAAATCTAGCTTTGTTTTGAAATATCTTGTTTACTCCATTTATGTTGATTGATAGTTTTGTTGGATATGATAGTCTAGGTTGGCATTCATGCACTTTTAGTGTCTGTGTAATGTCTGACCAGGACCTTCTTTCTTTCATTGTTTCCATTGAGTATATGGGTATTATTTTATTTTGATGGATCTGCCATCATAGATGATTTGACCTTATTCCTTTACACATCTTAGTATTTTTAATTTGTTCTGTAAGTTTAGAGGCTTGATTATTATATGGCAAGAAGACTGTTTTTGTGGATCTAGTTTATTTGGTGTTCTGTAGGTTTCCTGTATCTTTATAGGCTTTTCCTTCTTTAGCTTGGGGAAGTTTTCTTCTATAATTTTATTGAATATATTTTCTGTGCTTTGAGCTGTTTTTTTTTTTTTTATTTTTTTCTTCAATTGCAATTATTCTCAGGTTTGGCCTTTTCATGGTATCTCAGATTTTTCTGGACATTTTGTGTTATGATTTTTTTGGTTATAGTGTTTACTTTAACTGATATATTTATTTTCACTATTGAGTCTTCCACCACAGAGATTCTCTCTTCCTTCTCTTGGATTCTGTTGGTCATGCTTGAATCTCTAGTTCTAGTTCTTTTTTTCAAGTTTTCTATTTCTAGCTTTTCTTGAGCTATGACTTTATTGCTTCTATTTCAATTTTAATTCCTGAAATGTTTCCTGGTTTTTTTTTGTTTGTTTGTTTGTTTGTTTGCTTGTTTCTTTTTTAATTTTCTTTCAGGGATTTGATCATCTCTTCCAATTTTTTGTTTTTATTTTTTTTATATTTCTTTAAGGGAGCTTTTTTTTATATATATATCCTCTTTTAAGGCTTCTATTCGCTTCATGAAGCTGTTTTTAAGGTTGCTTCCTTCTGTTTCCACTTCATTTTTATGTTCTCCTCTTAAAGCTATAGAACCTCTTGCTTCTTCTGGTGGTGTCTTGGTGATCTTTGTATTGTTATGTATTCTTGCACTGGCATCTGCCCATTGTTTCCTCAATTCACTATTGGTCAGCTCTTGGTTGGCTCTTAGTTGGTTGTGGGTCTGGGGGCTCTTAGCTGTGTGTTCAGAGGGTTAGGGTTGGTCCTATGCAGTTGCAGGTTTTGACTGGGGGTGGCCCTCAAAGGCTGTGCTTTGTCTCTGGGCCTGGGTTCAGAGAGCTAAAGTTTCTGCTTGGCTGAAGGTGGTATGACTCTCACCTCTTACCTCCTAGCTGTGTGCCCAGAGGCTCAGCTGCTCTAGTGCAGTCGAGGTAGGATGACACCAACTGTGGTCTGTGCAGGGAGGAGTCCACCAAAGCTAGGCCTCATCTCCTGGCCAGTGTTCAGAGATCAGAACTCTCTGTTTGGCCTCCCAGTCATGTGCCCAGGGAATTGGCTAGATTCTCATAATGTGGAAGTGTTCTTGCTGAAATGCGCCACTTCTCTCTATTAGTGCTTATGTAACAGGCACTGGTAATTAAATTAGCTCTTTTTAATGTCATTTTTGTACATACATAATAGTGATCATAGGTGGATCATAAAATAAATATATGATCATCTTTAGAAGGCACTGATGAACACTTAATAACTTGATTACTAAATTTGTTTCCAGTAGACATGCAAGGCAATTCTAGTTCCACATAGTCTCTCTTATGTTTGTTTTCAGATTATACTTGCCAGTGACTTTTCCATCATTTTGTTGCTATTTCATCATAACTATTCTTTCAATAGAAATTAATACAATTCAGCATTTTGATATATCATTAATTTGTTAATGAAAGTGCCCTTTTATAGAGTTTTTCCAATAAAGTTTCAAAAATACATAATCATCACAGCAAGTACTCACTAACATAAAATTGCTTTTACTAATACTATGAAAAATCTAAATCTATCTGTGCATATTTCTGTGTTGTCCCTCATCCAGCTCAGGGATCAGTGGTCTCATAAAAATGACAGGAAGATGTAGCGGGAAATTAGGAACTGTATATGTGAATGATCACGTCATAGGAATGGAGACGAGCTGGGCGTGGTTAACTGAAAAGGATTCCGGAAGTAGACCTTCGAGGGAGGGGACCAGGACAGGAAGTCATCATTCTCTCACGAGAGTTCCCCGACCGAGTGCGCAGTTCGCTCCAGCTGCCTGGGAGTTCGGACGTACGGCGTGGGGATGAAGAATCTTCCTTAGAAAGACTCCGGCGCGCTGCAACCTCATCCTGTCATCTTCTCCTAAAACCGGCTCTGTTTTGTAAGCTATTTTCTCCAAATAAACCCTGTTTATAAACATTTCTCAGGGCGGGTTTTTACCGCGATAATTGGCGCCTGAACGCGGGGCTAATTCGACAAACCCGCCGGGTTCCTCACTCGCCCACGGAGCCGGTCTAAACGACTTTGGTTACCAGCTGCGCACGAGCCTCCTGTAAACAACCAGGAACGAATCTGCCCGCGGCCAACCTCCTGAGAGACGGATTGACCCGTTCTAGTGGAGCACGCCTGGTAGGATTTGTTGAAAGATCCGAGAAACACCCTCCCAGCCGAATCGCCACTTTGTTTCCCCGCACCATTGCTGCCGCTGCTGATCACGACAGCAACATCTGCTGGCCGTAAGTTCTCATTACATCTGAGTATATTTTTTTCTTCCTTTTCTTTTC
>PVIH01018610.1:0-37962 GCA_004025045.1 Sigmodon hispidus
CACACATACACACACACACACACCACACACACACACACACACACACACACATACACACGCACACACACTTTTCTGTTTATGTGATAAAACACTACATCCAAAACAACATGTAAAAGAAAGCATTTAATTATGGTCTCAATATTATTGTTCATGACGATCATGATGCAGATCAAGCTGAGTAGTGGCTGAGAGATCACATCTTGGGATACAACTTTAAGGCAGGGAGAGAGACTGAGAATAGTTCAAGTCTTTAGAAACCTCAAAGTCCATGCCCAGTGACCATTTCATTAAATATGGCCATATTTCCTAGTCCTTGCCAAACATTTCCACCAACATATGAGCCTATGGGAGCCATTTTTATTCAAACTACCATTCCTTGGCCCCATAGGTTGTGGCCCAACAAATCATAATGATTTAGTTCATATTCAAAGTCCTTTAAAGTCTTTCACAGTCTCAACACAGTTTGAAAGTCCAAAGTCACACTTGAGACTCAAAACACTCTAACTGTAATTCTCTGTAAAATAAAAAAAGAAAATAACGTACTTCCAACATACAACAACAGAAAACATACCATTCTAGAAAAAGAATAAGGACATATTGAGGACATACTAGATCAAAACCCAGAGGGGAAAACTACAAATTCTGTAGTTCTACTTCTGGAATTAAAGGGCTTAGATAGATATACCCTTACAGTTTAAAATACACTCCTCTCTCTTGAGCTGGTTCCACTCCTTGTCTGAAACGCTCCTTGGCAGATGTCTCAAGGACCTGGCATCTACGACATACTGGGGTCTCCAGCTCATACGTTCACTTAAAAACCTTTTAGATCCTCCATATAAGGACTTCCCTGCCATACACCTGCCCTCAGTAGCTCTCCTTAACTGCTAAGGTATATTTTACAATTCTTTACTCAAGCATCTTTTATGGTCCTTAGAACCTCATTGGCAATATTGCCAAATTTGACCGTCTTCTTGAAATGGAGCTTTGACCTCCTGAATCACATTCAAGTATTCTTCCCTTTGCTATTATTTTTTAGGTGCACACAATTCTTCAGATTTTTCCTTTTTACAAGTTGGAAGCTTATCTGAGTGAAGTCTTGCCTTGTGTGCACCTCTCCCTTTCTATTTTGGAACAAGCCTTTCTTCTTTTCTCTTTCAGCATAAGCCTTGGCTCCAACATTAAGATTCTCTGTACTCTTTATTTTTTAACTTTAACCTTTGTCTGTCTGTCTATCTATCTACCTATCTATCATCTGTCTGTCTATTTATTCTCTCTCTCTCTCTCTCTCTCTCTGTGTGTGTGTGTGTGTGTGTGTGTGTGTGTGTGTTTGCCCTGCTTTCTCTTTTCCATTGTAGACTTGCATAAGAGTGATTAATAATAACCCTACAACAGAGTTAATATTAGGCTCTCTTGAGATATCCTTCACCACAGAAATTAGGCTAATACTTCAATTTAGCTTTAGGACAAGGACAAAAGGCAGCTACATTCTTTGCCAAGGATGGTGCAATGTTGCACGCAACCTTGCCAGCAAGAAAAGCACAACACCCAGGATCTTCTTTCAGCAGTTTATTCGGGACCTTTACAATTGTTCTCTCTTTGTTCTTCTCCCCTTCTCCTTCTCCTTCTCCTCCCCCGGGAAACCCCGCCCACTGACTAAATACTCTCAGGGCATCCAATCCCAATAAGCCACATGGGCACAGCTCATAGGTCCACATACACAACAGCAAACCACGCCCCAGGCTCAAGCCAAATAAGGAGTTGTTTATCAAAAGAGAGCACTCTCGCATGGGGGGTGGAGGCCAGAAATCAGCACCATCTTTAGGGTGCAGCAGCAGGCAGCTCTCTACAGTGCAAGATTATTTCTTCATTGCTTCAAAGTTGCTTCCCCTCTGAAGCTTCTTAACTGGGATTTCATAGTCTACATAGCTGTCTGCACTGCTGTCTACTGACCTTTCATTAGGATGCCTTGTTAAGCTTTACTTACAGTAGTCAACCATTTTTTTCTAGTTCAAAGTCCCCAAATCTTCCACATCCCTCCAAAACCAGTATAGCAATAGTCAGGTCTGTCATAGTATGTACTTCCTGATACGAACTTGCATTTTATTTAGTTTTCTATTGCTGTGAGAAATAGTGGCCAAGGCAACTTATAAAAGAAGGTATTTAATTTGAGGTCTTACAGTTTCAGAGGCTTAGAGTCCATGAAGACCAACTAAAAGCATGAAACAGGACAATCTGAGAATGTATATCTTGATCTCCAAGTCAGAGGCAGAGAGAGTGCTATGTTAAAATGATGCAAGGCATTGGAAACCTCAGATCCCAACTTCAATGGCACACCTCCTTCAACAAGGCCACACCTCCTAACTCATCCCAAATTCTTCTGCTGTGGGGACTAAGAATTCAAATATACTTAAATATATGGGGGACAATCTCATCTAAACCTCCAGCCCACAGACAGCCCAGAAATAAAAAAATATATATCTCAGAATATAAATTTGAATGAACAAAGTAGAATGTATATAAGATATAAGTCATTAAGTGTTAAGATTTATATTCTCCAGAATAATTTTTGATAAACTTCTTTATAAATAACACTAATGTCTATAGTTTAAAAGATTGTGAGGGAGAATGTTACTTTAATATCTACAATTAAGCTTCTCTATTGAGGTTTCTTCCTTCCTTCCCTTCTTTCTTTCTTTTGTTTTTATGAGACAGGATTTTTCTGTATAGCCCCAACTGTCCTGACATTAGCTCTGTAGACCAGGCTGCGCTTGGACTCACAGAGATTCTTCTGACTCTGCCTCCTGAATGCTGGAATTAAAGGAGTGTGCCACCACTGCCCAGCTCTATGTTGAAATTCTTATTGAATAAATTTGAAGTATATTCAATTTCTAAATAATATAATGTTTAGAGATAACCATGCTTTAATATAGTTAATTCATTATAGATATTGGCATATAACACTGGATAGTTATTTGTTGAATGGTTATGAGGAAATGCACACTGGCAAAGAGAATGAAAGTATCAAAGAGTATGATAAAAGTATCATTTCCTTTTTATTTTTTCCCAACTGAGAGCCTATAAGTAATACTCATATAGAAATATGCACAGATACATATGTGAACATACACCTATGAACTCATACATATATATTCTTAGATTTTTACTGCAATCTCTCTCTACTTGTATGTATTTATGTGTGTGTTCATCTGCATGTGTTCAAGTGTGTGTGTGTGTGTGTGTGTGTGTATGTGTGTGTGCTCATGCCTGTGAAGTTGTAGAGATCTAAGGATGCCTAAATGTTGTTCCTTTGGTGTCACTCTTTGAAGGGATCAATATGACTCACTCGCCTGGACCTTGCCAATAGATAAGAACTTGTGGAACCATGATCTACAGGGTTACATGTGTTCACTCTACTAACACTGGGATTATAAATGTGCACTGTCACACCAGACTTTTATTATGAGTTTCAAGGATTAGACTCTTGACCCTGGGCTTATTACTCATCTTCAATTGGGATAATATTTGCCTTATTTACATAAGGAATCCAAAGGTATATTAGTATATACTATATACTACTACATATAGGATATATGTATTATGGGAATACAAATAATATTCATTAAACAAAGGAATAAATATACATTTATGGAAAGTAAATCAAGCTGCTAAAATAATTTTCACTTTATGTAAAAGAAAATTTTGACTTAATTAAAATATTTGATCTTTAAGTGCTATTGATGGTTTTGAATGAAATATGAAGCATGCAATATTATCAACATGTACACACAAACATATCACCCAGGACAGAGTTATTGGGTCATTAACAGAGCCTGCTACACAGTACAGCCAAGTTAACAGCTAGAGCAACAACATTGCAAGGTAGCACATGCCCCACACATCACATATTTGCTTATGATGTGATGTGAATCAATGGAAATTTCCATATAAGCTATAAATGCCCTGTAATGAAGTGACAGAGAGCAGAGAATTTCTCCAGTTACTTCTAGGAGAAAAGCAGTTATCTTCTTTCATGAAGAATAAGCAAAAATAAAATGGCATTTATTACATTGCTCATTTATTACATATGTCTTTTCAAGACCTGAATAAACTCTAGATAAATGTCCTCTAATACTGAGCTTCGTCTCTTCTGGCATGGGAACACTGGAAAAGACAATGTTATGTCCTCGGAGACTAATTCAGGATTTTGTCTGAGCAATCACTCTAACTCAGAAGGAGATAAGTAAAGCTATATTGCCCAGATATATGAAATAGTTAACAAAGCATATGGCTACAGATTTAATCCCTATGGTAGGTGAAGAGTAAATGTTTCTAGAAGTAAAAGGCACCCATTTCTTGTCATTGTATTATACTTAATTTTAGATTATCAAGATTCTTGGATTTGTAATAATTTGTATGTTTTTTTCCAAAATTTACAAAAATATAAAAAATATCTATGTATTGCTTTCTCAAGATTATATGATGTGGCTTAAAAATATTTATCATATAAGCCCATTTTCTTACAGGAGTTCTTAGGTCTTTTTCATTATTGGGTAAAATGTAGTAGATATCAGCAAGACAATACAATTCTTTTCTATTTGTTTTATTAAAAATAAATTCTTCTCTCATACAATGCACCACAAGCACACTTTTCCCTCCAAATAAACCCTTTTCCCCTCTTACTCAGATCCACTCCTCTCCTTTCTCTCCAGAAAAGATCAGGCTACCAAGAAAAGAGAATCAAACTGTACAATACAAGGTACAGTAAGACAAGGCAGAAACCTTAGTATGGAGGCTGGAAAAGACAACCCAATAGGATGAAAATAATCTCAAGGGAAGGCAGAAAAGTAGAGATACAACTACTCCCATTATTAGGAGTTCCACAAAACACCAAGCAAACAGCCATAGCATATATGTACAAGACCTGGTACAAATTTTAAACATATTTCATTTTAAAAATGAGAGCTGAGAATCACTGATTTTTTTCTGTGATCTGGGATTATTTGGTAAGCCTAGATTCAAGCTGTGAGTCATTTCTGTAATTAATAGAGAAAGTATTATTGAAAATGTGAATCATTAGGGTATATACCCAGAAGTGGTATTGCTGGGTCCTTGGGAAGATTGATTCTCAATTTTCTGAGAAACCGTCATATTGCATTCCAAAGTGGCTGAACAAGCTTACACTCCCACCAACAATGGAGGAGTGTTCCCCTTGCTCCGCATCCTCTCCAAAATAGGCTGTCATCTATGCCTTTTATCTTAGCCAATCTAACAAGTGTTAGGTGGTATCTCAAAGTTGTTTTGACTTGCATTTCTCTGATAGCTAATGACTATGAGCACTTTTTCAGGTGCCTTTCAGGCATTTGTAGTTCCTCTGCTAAGAATTCTCTTTTTAGATATGTACCCCATTTTTTGATTGGGTCATTCAAGGTTTTGGGCTCTAGATTCTTGAGCTCTTTATATATGTTAGAGATCAGTCCTCTATCACTTATAGGGTTGGTGAAAATATTTTCCCATTATGTAGGCTGTCGTTTTGTCCTGTTGACAGTGTCCTTGGCTTTGCAGAAGCTTCATAGCATCAGGAGATCCCACTTATTGATTGTTGGACTTAGTGTCTGTGCCACTGATGTTATATTTAGGAAGTGGTCACCTGTGACAATTTGTAGAAGTATATTTCCCACTTTCTTTTCTATCAAGTTCAAAGTGTCTGGGTTTAACTTGAGGTCTATGATCCAATTGGATTTGAGTTTTGTGCAGGGTGACAGGCTCGGGTCTATTTGCATTTTTCTACACACTTCCATCCAAATATGCCAACACATTTGTTAAATATACTATCCTTTTTCCATTGAATGTTTTGTGCCTCTTTGTCAAAGATCAGGTGCTCATAGGGTTTTGGGCTAATGTCTGGATCCTCAATTCTATTTCATTGGTACACAAGTCTGTTTTTATGCCAGTGTCAGGGTGTTTTATTACTGTAGCTCTATAGTATAACTTGAAGTCAGGGATGGTTATACCTCCTGAGGTTCTTTTGTTGAGTAAAATTGTTTTGGCAATCATGACTTTCCTGTTACTCCAAATGAAATTGATTATTGTTCTTTCAAGGTCCAAAAAATATTGTGTTGGGATTTTGATGGGCAGTGCATTGAATCTGTAGATTGCCTTTGGTAGAATTGCCATTTTTACTATGTTGATCCTACCGATCCAGGAACATGGGAGAGCTTTCCATTTTCTGATATCCTCTTCAATTTCTTTCTTCAGTGTTTTAAAATTTTTGTCAAATAGGTCTGTTACTTCTTTGGTTATAGTTACTCCAAGGTATTAAATACTATTTGCAGCTATTATGAAGGGTAATGTTTCCCTTATTTCTTTTTCAGCTCTTCTATCTTTAGTGTATAGAAGGGCTACTGATTTCTTTGAGTTAATCTTGTATCCTGCTACATTGCTGAAGGTGTTTATCAGCTGTAGCAGTTCCTTGGAAGAATTTTGTGGGCCACTTATGTATACAATCATATCATCTGGAAATAGAGATAACTTCACTTCTTTTCTAACTTGTACCCCCTTAATCTCTTTTTGTTCCCTTATTGCTTTAGCTAAAACTTCGAGAACTATATTGAATAGATAAGGGGAGAGAGGACATCCTTGTCTAGCTTCTGACTTTAGTGGGGTTGCTTTGAGTTTTTCTCCATTAAGTTTGATACTGGCTGTCGGCTTCTTGTAAATCGCCTGTTATTATATTTAGGTATTCTCCCTGTATTTCTGATCTCTCCAGGGCTTTAATCATAAAGGAGTGTTGGATTTTGTCAAAGGCTTTTTCTGCATCCAAGGATATGATCATGTGGTTTTGTTCCTTTAGTTTGTTTATATGATGGATAACTTTTACAGTTTTTTGTATGTTAAACCAGCCCTGCATTTCTGGGATGAAGCCTACTTGGTCGTGGTGGATGATATCTTTTATTCATTGTTGTATACAGTTTGCCAAAATTTTGTTGAGAATTTTCGCATCAATATTCATGAGGGAAATTGGTCTGTAATTCTCCTTCTTTGTTATGTCTTTGAGTAGCTTGGGTATTAGGGTGATTGAGGCCTCATAAAAGGAATTTGGCAATATTCCTTCAGTTTCTACTGTGTGAAATAGTTTGAGGACTAACGGTAGTAATTCTTCTTTGAATGTCTTGTAGACAAAGGTATTAGCTCAACTATGTTCATAGCAGCATTATTTGTAAGAGCAAGAACCTGGAAACAACCTAGATGTCCCTCAACTGAAGAATGGATTAACAAACTGTGGTACATCTATACAATGGAATACTACTCAGCAGTAAGAAAAAATGATATCCTAAAATTTGCAGGCAAATGGATGGATTTGGAGAATATCCTCCTGAGCAAGGTATCACAAACTCAGAAAGATAAGCAGGGGATGTACTCATTAGTGGTCTCTAAACAAGCAAACAAGAAAAAAAGCCAAGCATGCCCAATGTGTAAACCACAACTACTGAACACCTTGGGATCAGAAAAACCCTGGACTGACCCTTCGGATCCCACTCCAACTATAGGAACACCTGACTCACTCTTTAGGGTGGGGGGAAAAACTGGATTTGCCAGGAGTCGAGACTGAACTAGGAATTATTGGGTCAGTCCGCTGCCTGCCCAGGGAGGGGATGGGGAATTGTGGAGAAGAAAAAATGCCCTGATATGCCGGGAGGTGGAAGGGACCTTGAATAAGGATATACAGGGATGGAAAAATAGTTCAGAGGGAAAGCTGAACACAAAGTAAATATATGTCTAGCAATCTTATTTGCATTATCACCCTTGATAAGTCATGCCTATGATTTTTATCTTCTTTATAGTTATTGTTAACTTATCAGCATTTTAAATTGATTTTACTTTTTTCTTGATAAATACAAAATAAATAAAGTAGAAAAATAAAAAAAGAAACAAACAAACAAACAAACAAACAAAAAAGAAAATGTCAATCAACCGTTGCTGAAGTGTAGAGGGACCAAAAACTTACATTTGTCTTTTCCCATGAAATAATTACTGAACACCAGAAAAAAAACAGCTGTAAATCAGGAAGAGGGTAGAAAATCTGAAGAAATTCTTCAGTATCTGGGATACTTTGTTAACTGATCATATTGGAATACGTAAAGCCACATACATAGAGATTGAATTGAATAAACTCCTAACTCTGGCCAACTTAAGTTTTTCAATGCTGGAATGACCAGTCCTTTAGCATGTTCTCCTATACTAGACCTTTGTGGAAAATAAAAACAGAAGCAGTGTTTTCAACTAGCATAAAAACCTAGTGCATAATAAAAATTTAGATTAATAAGGAAAATTACAAGTAATACTCAATAAAATAATGCTTTTGATGTAATAAAAAATTATACCTAGTATGTAGGCCTTAAACTATCCACTATAAAAACATTTAATAAAATATTGATGAAATCAATCTGTAAAGAACTGAAATATTAATTCATACAGAAAAATTTTAGTTTTGAGTTTTGAATTTCCTTACTTCCTGAATAAATAGTCTTACTCAGAAATCTTTTTTTATACGTATGCCTTGCAGGGTACTGCTTATATTTTCTTCTAGCATTTTCAGGTATAATGTTGAACTTTTTAACCTATTTGGGGTTAATTTTATGCAATCAATTTTATTGTTTATTAGTTTTCACAGCACCATTTGTTGAAGATGCTCTTTCCTCTGTGTATATTTTGCTATCATTTTCAGCTATCACATGGTTGTAGTCATGGGCAACAATGTTTGGATTTTCTATTTTGTTTCCTTGGTCTACATGTCTGTTTTCTGAGCTAACAAAATAAGACTGTTTTTATTATTATCTCTCTAATTTATTTTAAAATATGGACTGTTAATTTTACTAACATTGTACATTTTGATAGGATCGTTTCAAATGTCTGGAATCTTTTATAACTCCATGTAAATTTTAGGTCTTTTTTATTTCTACTGCTGTGAAGAATTATATTAAGGGTGAGAGCAAAATTGTATTGAATCTGGAAATAGCTTTTGACAAAATGATCATTTTTATATATTAACTCTGTCAGTTTCTAGAGTCTTCTTCATCTCTTTAGAGATTTAACTCTTTCACTGTAAAGATCTTTAACCTACTTGATTAGGCTTAGTTCTAGATATTTTCCTTTCTTTGGGGCTATTGTAAAATTGAGGTGTGTCTGTGATGTTCTCTTTGTATTTGTTGTTGATGTATAGAAAGACAATTTGCTGAAAGTTTTGATCATTTTTACAAGTATTATGATGAGATTTGGGGGTTGTCTCTTATGCATAATATTATATCATCTACAAATAATGATTATTTGACTTTCTTTTTCTTCTTGTATCACCTCAATATTCTTCTATTATTTTATTTTTCTGCCTAATGCTTTAAGCTCCATTTTAAAATGGGGTGGATATAGAAATTAATAATTGGAATTGAAGTTCAGTTCAACAAAGTATACAAACATTATAATGTACAGAAGACAATTGCAAGAAATAAAGAACAAACAAGTCAAGAACATGTGCACACAGGTAGAAACAGTATATGATCATATAGTTATGTCCCTGCAAGAGACAGAGAAAGAGATTACAGGGCAGAAAATGCCATCATGACCAATTTTTCTAAAAGAAAATGTATCAACCCAAAGCTTTAGAAATCTCCATAAATTCTAATCAAAAGAAATCAAGAAAACTATACAGAGTAATTCCATTATCAATAGCATAAATAAAAGATAAAGAGAAAAACATAGTATATTTTAAAAATTAAAGAATGTTCTTAATAATATATAGCAAGAATTACCAAAGGAAAAGTGTCACAGATTTGAAAGGGTAAGAAGGAATATGGAAAGGTTAAGAGGGAGGAAATGGAAGTAGACATGATGTAATTATATTTTAATTTAAAAATAAATAAAAGTGTCAAAAGTTGACCTTAAGGCTAGAAATAGGCTAACAAACAACATTAGCTTCACAACTTTCATTGGCATATGAATTTGCATTTGTTTAACTCATTTTAAATGTTCTCAGATTTACCAAAGATAAAAGTACATGAAAATATTCTTCATATATTCAGATAAAAATAGATACAATGCTACAAATATCATAGTTTCACTATAAAAAATAATGTTTCTAAAACATTTTTCATTTTAGATTAATTTTATTTGATATTTTTCTGTGTGGGGAGAATAAATTTATATATAATTATTTCTAAATTATCTTTAAATATGATCATGTATTAGAATTGGCTGCAGAATTTGGGAATTGAAATTTTGTTGATTCCAGTTGCACAGATACATTTTACTGCTATCTCATCTCCAACTATTCAAAGTCCATTTCAGCTTTGAGAAGACACACGGAATTTGTGATTTCAGACCCTTCTTTGAGAGTATTCCTTTCAGTTATCAGGGATGATTGAGGAGGCAAAAAAGCCAATCTAAAATAAGAAATGCTAATGATAAATGGAATTTTTTAAAAACTGATGTTGTCAGTTTTTAAAAGCTGAGGGATTCTATTCTCATAGGAGAAAACTGTGGAAACTGAATGCATCACTGTATGCCTTGGGAATATCAGTGTAGATCACACCCAAGATCATTTTCTATCTTAGACCCAGCACAGAGTGAATGGAAGCCAAGCATAGCAGATGTTGTTATGAAGTCTCTAATTTACAGAGTTGGTCTACCGCATTTAGTTGTGGTCAACTAATTCCCTCCATGTGCCTCTTCTTCTTTATGATATTCTCTGCACTCCCCATTAGTGCTTTTGCTCCACAATGTACTTACTCACTCAACCTTTACATCTAGGAGTTATTCTGGACCCATCCCAGCTCTCTAATCATCCCCAGAGTTTAAAAAGAAAAAGAATAAAGAGAAAAAACCTTCTAGTTCCTGCTGATTTTACTTTCTCAGATACTTGATTTTCTCTGCCTTCATTAGATTACATAACTGAAAGCAGTGATTTAGTCACCAGGCTTGGTGGCTCATGTCAATCATACTAATTCTAGAAGGAAAGAAGGAAGACTTAATGCAAGGACACTAATGAACTTTAGTGAGCTTGAGGCTGGCATATATTCTATGATGAATTGAAGGATTTCTGCCCGCTGGGTGAACTACTTAACAAGAATTTTATAAACGTCTTTATGCTGCTTCATGCATATGTGTTTGTGGGTTTTGCTGCTTCCCTCTTCTAGAGAATCTCTCTACATTGAGAGTTTGGTCAGTTTCTGCACAGCCTTCCCTGTGCATTTTAGATAGCTGGTCTACATTTTTTTCTAAGCAAATAAATGTGATGCAGCTGTGATGACCTCTGTAGCACTCTATGGGTAACCTTAGCCTTAACTTAGCTTGTCATAATTCAATGGATGATAACTCTCCTGAACACAGACTAATATATCATTTATTTAGAGTTTTCTGGTATTTAACACAAAGATAAGTCACAACTCTCATGCATCTGTGTTATGCTTTCTGTTCCATTTGATATGACAAAATACCCAGAAAAGAGTCATTTAGGGAAGAAAGGGTTTATTTCAGCTCTCATTTCTAAATTCCATCATAGTGGGGAAGTTACAGGCTCAGAATATTGATGGAGCTGCATGCATTGTAGCCATAGTCAGGAATAGAGAGCAAAAAATACCTGTGTAATAATTATTATCCTGTGTTTTTGTTTATCTCATTTAGCTCAGGAAATGGTGCTGGGTTTTCAGCGGTGGGCCTTTCTACCTCAATTAATCAAATTCAGAAAATTCCTCATAGGCATGCTCTTAAAATAAATTCATCTACATAATTCCCCAGGGAGACCCTTCCCCTCTTAGGTGATTGTATATCATGTCAAGTCTACAATCCAAATGCACCATCACACTCCAAGACATGCCAGTATGGCTCTTGTCAGTGAATACACATAAGAATATTAATGTGGATTAATGGAACTCTTTGATTATTATCCAGAAAATACTTATGTGCTTAATCATTGCCATCTGTAAAAGTCAAAGGCAATTTAATGTTGAATAGTATTTTTCTACTTTTACTTAAAAATTAAAAATATATCAAAGTATAAAACTCAACATTTTCATATTTTTATTTTTCCTGCAGATTGCTGCCAATTCCTGGGGAAAGTCATGGGGAGAGAATGGCTATTTTAGGATTCTTCGAGGAGTAAATGAGTCTGACATTGAAAAATTGATTATCGCAGCATGGGGTCAACTGACAAGTTCAGATGATCCATAGCTATCAAATTCCCAGAAGGTCACAACTTCAAGAACTCATTAAATTGAATTTTAGCAATTTAAGATTCTTTGCATCAATGATAGTGTTGCATTTTTGCTGTGTGCTTAGAACATTTCTTTATTTTCTATTTTCCTCCAGGATCTAATTTTCTGTTCTCTTTATATTATTGAGTATATTAAAATACTAATAAAAGAAAGAGTGGCTAAGTGTCATTAAAGTTCCTCAAGTGTTATTATTGTGCTGTCAGAGTGGTGTCCTCTTAGATTTTAATTGTTCACAGTGTGACAGAAATTTCATATCAATCCTATATAGAAGTTATATGAACCCTCTCTTCAGCTGAAGAGTCCATCAGACAACAAAAAGCAAATTCACCAGTGTCACAGCTTCAATGACTTTCTTTTTAACAGATAATATTTTCTTAAACACTGTTTATGTTTTGCTGAAAGCAAAAAAAAAAATCAATTATTCTGTCAATAAGCTAATGTTTTGTTTCCTTTTATTTTGTCCAAACTTTGCTTGTAGTTTTACTTCAAAAGAAGAGTAAGTCCATATAAACAACCACTTGAGTACCGTGAATTGGTCTGGGAGATGGAGGCAACAGTAAGCAAAGAAAAGCTTAAAGGCTAAAAAAGGATTGTTTTGACATAGATTCACATGCAATTAGAGAAGCTAGTGCACTAGGTATAGTCATTATCATAAAATTAGCTGCATATGAGTGCCTAGAAAACTAAACTCTGAAAGGAAAAACACCATCTCGAGTTACAAACATTTCACAGTTTTACTGCCCAAGACTGTAAAAAGTAAGCTAGACTAGTATTAATTTTGATTTCAGTTCTCTGCAGTCAAAGAAGCAAAAAGAACACACTCTTTTTGTAATTCACTGGCATCTAAATAGGAGCGTGAAGTTAGTCATGAGCATAGATGATCACTATGTGATGGAAAAATATCCATGGTCTAACTTTCTGGGTACTCCATAACTCTTCTGTTTGTTGTGGGGATTTTTATGTTGTTTGCACAAAGGTACTTTGATTAGATGAGCCACTCATGCTGAGAGAATGAAAGGCACATGGACATACACCACTATCCCCACACAGACACACAAACATGTCTGAAGTTAGGTTGGTCACTAATTGTTTTAGTTTTATCACAAGTATCTACTTACTTGGTTCCCCTTTCTCTCCACTCCCACACACACTCCCACAAAGAATTTACATGATTCAAATTATTGGTGCTGTTTTTTATCCTTTAGAAAGCTGAGAAGTAATTTGACTTGTTTTGCTTAGAAACAGTCCCTACAACACGTATTTTGTTGGGGTCTTGAAATAAATGCTAAGAAGGGAAGGGGCAGAAGTTAAGAAGGCACTGACAGGCTAAATCTAGCAGAACCAACTGTACCTCATAAAGATGGAAGGAATACAGACAAGAGTTGTTTAGGGAGGGGGGTCACTTCAGCTCACATTTCTAGAGTCCAGTCCATTCCATTGGAGAAGTCTCAGCAATAAAATATTGAGTGATCTGCTCACATTGTAACCATAAAAACAGAAAGCAAAAAACCCTGTATGGGGCCCAAATCTCTTTTTTTTTTTTCAGCTTCTATATTTATTAAGCAATCAAAAGCCATGGAAGCATGAAGTCAAACATAACACAGAAAATGTTTGATGCAGAAATGGCCCTGAGAAAAGGGGCCAGAGCTGAATTTCCAGAGCATCATTTATAAATGAATTGATCTAGTACATTTCATTTTTATTTTCCATTATTTTTTTTACTGGTTCCAAATAGTATCATTGTAAGAAAAACTGAAGATCCAAGACATTCATGCTAAAGATTTTCCCTCTTTCAACGAAATAAGAATGCTTTTGCTTAAGGTCCACTAAGGAGTAAGTACATCTCCTTCTTAACCTTCTGGGTTTGTGATATCCAGGAGGATATTCTCCATATCCATCCATTTGCCTGCAAATTTTAGAATATCATTTTTTCTTACTGCTGAGTAGTACTCTATTGTGTAGATCTACCACAGTTTGTTAATCTATTCCTCAGTTGAGGGGCATCTAGGTTGTTTCTAGGTTCTTGTTACTATGAATAATGCTGTTGTGAACATAGTTGAGCTAATGTTTTTGGGGTGCAAATGTGTGTCTTTAGGGTATATGCCTAAGAGTGATATTGCTGGATCCTCGGGGAGATTGATTCCCAGTTTTCTAAGAAACTGCCATACTGCATTTCAATATGGCTGAAAAAGTTTACACTCCCACCAACAATGGAGAAGTGTTCTCCTTGCTCAGCATCCTCTCCAGCATAGGCTGTCATTTGTGTTATTAATCTTAAACATTCTGACAGGTGTAAGGTGGTATCTCAAAGTTGTTTTGATTTGCATTTCTCTGAGATGCTAAGCACTTTTTCATGTGCCTTTCAGCTATTTTTAATTCTTCTGTTGAGAATTCCCTTTTTAGTTCTGAATTCTGTATTTTAATTGGGTTCTTAAGGGTTTAGGGTTCTAGTTTCTTGAGTGTTCTCTATATATTTTAAAGATCAAACCTTTGTTACTTGTAGGGTTGGTAAAACAAATCTTTTCCCATTCTGTAGTCTGTCATTTTGTCTTAATGACTGTGTCCTTGGCCTTACAGAAACTTCTCAGTTTCAGGAGGTCCCACTTATTTATTGTTATTCTTAGTGTCTGTGTTACCGGTGTTACATTTAAGAAGTGGTCACCTGTACCAATGTGCTGGAGGGCATTTCCCACTTTCTTTTCTATCAAATTCATCATAGCTAGTTTTATGTTGAGGTCTTTGACCCACTTGGATTTGAGTTTTGTGCAGGATGATAGGTTTGGATCTATTTGTATTTTTCTACACACTGTTATCCAGTTATGCCAATACCATTTGTTGAAGATATTATCTTTTTTTCATTAAATATTTTTGACTTCTTTGTCAAAAATCAGGTGTTCATAGAGTGTGAGTTAATGTCAGGGTCTTCAATTCCATTCCATTAATCCACAAGTCTGTTTTTATGCCAGTTCCAGACTGTTTTTTATTATTGTAGCTCTATAGTATAACTTGAAGTTGGGTATGGTGATGCCTCCTGAGGTTCTTTGGTTGAGCAAAATTGATTTGGCAATCCTGACTTTCCTATTATTCCAAATGAAATTGAATATTGTTCTTTTAAATATTTTTTATATTTATTATTTGGTGATTTTACATCATGCATCTCATGAAACTCAGTCCTCTCAATTTCATACCCACACTTATGATCTCTCCATTTACAAAAATGTCCATTCATGATGCTCATTTACTTACTGGAGCATAAAGGTCTGTTTTGTTGTTGTTTGGTTGGTTTTTTTTCTCCTTGACATCAGGGTCTAACCCAGGAAATGGTGCTCCCTACATTTAGGGATGGGTCTTTCTACCTTAATTAATTAATTCTTCAGCTGAAGGATGCTTTGGGGTCTTTCTCTCTCTCTCTCTCTCTCTCTCTCTCTCTCTCTCTCTCTCTCTCTCTCTCTCTCTCTTGCTTGCAAAAGATGGGAAAAATAGATCCGGTGTTAAGAAAAAACACAAACAAAGAAGAAGAGGCTTGGCTTGTGTAGTATCCAGCCTATATTTGCTGAAATAGTACAGACAAGGCAACATGATCAGGTGCTGGCAGTGTTTCTCGTGAGTGTTAAAACCAAGGCAATACATTGTAAAGCTTAGAATGCCAGATGTTGAGCATCTGTTTTCAAAAGATATCACCATGGTTCAGTAGATGCATATACATTATGCTATTCAAATGGAAAACAATATTTTCCCCCTTTGGCTTCTGTTCTTAGGTTATGCTGTTTAAAAATTCCCCATCACTTGAAAGTCAGTTAAGAAAATTTAAGATAAGCCAAAGCCAAATGACAAAACTGTGTCAAAAAATATAGAAGAATGAAAAAAAGGAAGAAAAAGAGAAGGAAGGTAGAAATGAAGGAAATAAAATGTGGTGTGATTTGAATGATCACAAAACAGGAGGAAGCTTAACTCAGAGGAGAAAAAAAGAAAAGACAATACCAGTATATTATACCTTAGAGTCAAACTGAGGGTAAATTTTTCCAATAGAATATGATGCAAGGTGAGACAGACACTCATTGCAGAACAGTCTACCAGTTTGCTGAATTTGTTTCTTTCCTTAACATACAGACACAGGTAAGCTGGGAACTGATGGTTTCAGCTTTCCAATGGACAAGCCATGGCGACCATAGACCTCAACATTTTTATCGTATACAGCTGAACAAGAAGGCAAACTATCATAAATAGATAAACAAGGAAGAAAAGCAGGGTTGTTATGAACCACTAGACAAGGAGGCCTTACGTAGCTAATCTCAGTAGGAATAGTTTCTGTCTGAGAGCAGTCTTCTGGCTGTTCATATCCTAGGAGAACAAAGTTACTCTGGACATTTCCTGCACACATTCACACTTGGCCTAGAGGAAGGCTTCCCATTTCTCTGAGCCTCACTCAGTGAAGTCTTTGCCACTTTCATTAGACTGAGATCTTGGAGAGCTTGACTTAGCTGTGCCCAAGGCAACAACAATGCTCAGGACTTCACTTGCTCCCTACAAGTAATACGTTAGTTCAGAAGAAATAGTCATGCAACTTGAGGACTGCACATTGGCTTGTGTTACATTAACAATTTTTTTCCTTGTGTCCATGCCTGTAAGATTCTTGTTTCAAATGAATAATATATGAAAATAGAATTGAGCACAAATATAATTTTATTAAACCAGAAAATATGTCTCAGATTAGAAGATACTTGACTACCACTCTGCTTAGAAATTTGGACTTTATTTCGGATTTCTGTTTAGATTAGTTATTTCCTATAATTTTCCTGATGAAGCATTCTAAATATTGGATATTGAATTAATGCTTGGGCATTTCTTTGACTTGAATTGAGTCTCTTCAGATGGAATCAAGAAATATGGAAAAAAGGAATTAAGGAGGGGAAAAAATGACAAGTATATACTGTATAAAATGTTTAATTTTAATTAAAAAAATGAAACTTCCCCCTTATCTGCTACAGTAGTCAGGAAAGAAGAACCTGTTCCTCTCCTGCGCCAGCATGATACAGCTGACCCTGTTGGCAGAGACTCCTGTGAGCTTGCCCTGAGGGTGGGAGTGGGATATCTGGCCACACTTCCCTCCTCTTCCATGTGGTGGTGAAGGTAAGGGATAGATGCCTTCTTCCCTTACACCTGCCACCTGATAGGTGAGCGAGCTGGCCCTCCCTCTTGCAAGCTGCAGCACTCTTGGAAAGTAGACCCTGTATCTTTCCTGGGCAGCATAGTAGAGCTGATCTTACTGATAGCTGGAGAGTGCAATATTCCCAAGAATGTGAGCATGGGAGATCTGGCCCTGGTCATCATCTGCAAAATGATAGTATGAGCAGGAGAGAGATGCCCTTCTAACTCTCCCCTCTCTCCTTGCCACCTGTGACAGGTAGAAAAACTGACTCTGAAGTCATAAGAACAGGAGAGCTCTTTCTGATCCTCAGCAGCTGCAGCACCTGGGAGAGTGGCCTCTATACCTCACCTGAATACTGTATAGAGTTTCTGGCCCAGACTTTCCTGCCTAACCCTGTGATTCTGACCCACAGTCCTAAAGTCCCACAGTCCTAAAGTCCTGCACTCTCGCAGTGCCACAGAGACACACAGATGCTTACATTAATTTTATGCTGATCAGCCTAGGGCCCAGGCATATAACTTACTAACTCCTTCATCTTAACTCAACCCATGACTCTTATCTTGTTCAGCCAAGCTGCTTGGTACCTTTTCTCAACAGCATTTCAATTTCTTTCCTCTGTGTCTCCTGTCATCTCTGCTCTGTTCTTCTTATTCCCAAAGTTGTCTGAGTCTGATAGCCCCACCCACACTTCCTGTCTGCCTTTGGCCAACCAGTACTTTCATTAAACCTGTAGGTGGAGCAATTATTTATAATGCAACAGCATAATCCCACTACACCTGAGCATCACTGTTGATCTGGCCAAGATGTTGGGAGAGCCTACCTTAAGGGCATGAACTGGCCTGCCCTTTGCTCATTGGTGCAAGGGTTAAACTAGCGTGGACAATGCTGGAGAGCTCAACCTAGTGGTGAAGACAAGGGGAAGCTGACAGTCTGGCCAACCCTGCAAATACTCAGCCTAGAACCAGGGTTATGAGTTGGCTTATCCCAACATCTACACCATCTATGATTTGCTAGAGCACTTGCAGGAGTCTTTTCTGAGGACCAAAAGCTGCAGTTTCTCCATGACATAGAGCAACAACAGGATATTCAAGAGGCGTTCCTGTGAGGGCCCAGCATCAAAGGTGCAGCAAAAAACATAAGCCTCCAACAAGACCAATGACTCTCTGTGGTGAACACTTGCTAGTAAAGATGTATGAATAAAAGGGTTTACTGTGTAATTCACTGTGTCACACTACAGCTTCTATAAGAAATTTTCTTTTGTTTTTCCTTTTTCTCTTAAATTTTATTTTATTTGAGGAGGTACAAGGGCAGAGGGTAGATACAAAGGGACTAGAAATGAATGGACTAGGATGGGATCAAGATGCATGATGTGAAATACACATATAATAAATAAAAAGAAAGTATTATATATATGTCATATATACATATATATGACAAATAAATTCTAACACCAGGCCCTATCCCCTCCTACTTTACAATGCTAGTGTATCTCATTTTGTTCTAAATAACAAATCTGCTTCCTTGATTTTTAGAAATGTGTATTGAAAAATTCTCTTAAAATGAATAAAAGTAAATTAAAATTTTCAGTTAGTATTCAATTATTAAAAGAAATGCATTATTTTTAATCTCTAGTTTCTGGAGTTCTTTATATATTCTAATGATCAGCCCTCAGTCAGGTGTGAGAGATTGTTGAAGATCTTTTCCCATTCTGTTGTTTTGTCTTATTGACTGTGTCCTTTGCCTTACAACAGGTTCTCAGTTCCAGAAGGCCCTGTTTATTCATTGTTACTCTCAGTGTCTGTGCTACTGGTGTTACATTTAGGAAGTGGCCTCCTGTACCAATGTATTCAAGTTCTGTATTTTCCACTTTCCCTTTTATCAGGTGCAGTGCAACTGGGTTTATGCTGAGGTCTTTGATCAATGTGAGCTTGAGTTTTGTATAGGGTGATAGACATGGATCTATTTGCATTCTTCTACATATCACTGTCCAGTTATGTTTCAAAGACAGCTGACCAAGCTATCAGGAGCTCACTGACTATGAACTGACAGCTGGGGAACCTCTATGAGACTGTACTAGGCCCTCTGAATGTGATGACTATTGAATGGTGGGGACAGTTTATGAGGCCTCAGACAGTGAGATGAAAATTTATTACTAGTGCATGAACTGACTTCTTGAAGCACATTTCCTACAGAGAAACACTTTTCTCAGCCTTGATGCTGGGAGGAGGGGCTTGGTCCTACCTCAACTGGATATGCCAGACTGCATTGACTCACCCTGGGAGTCCTTACCCTCTCTGAGGAATGAATGGAGGGATAAGATAGGGGAAGCTGGAGGATGACTGGGAAGAAGGAAGAGAGGAGAATAAGTGGTGGCTATGTTTAACAAAATCTCTCAAGTAAAAAATATAATTAAAAAAGAAACAGGAAAAAGCAAGCAAAGCAAATCCAGACCCAATTACCTGGCTGGATGTGAGAAAGCATTAGGAAGTGGTAAGTCAGAACAGAGATGAGCAACAGTAGGTAGCATCCCTTGTTCACAGACTGAAGGGATGAAGACATGAGTTTGGACTGGAATCTAGCAGCTAGAATTACTCCTGCAGTAGCTCTAAGTGGAAGTGGTCTGCTGGTGAGAGCTTGTGTTATTAATATAAACGAGGCTGCCCAAGTTACCACAAGTCATACAAAGGGCCAGTCCCCAGGTTCCTCCTTACCTAATGCTTTCTAAGTTCTCATCAGAATCTATGCTTGGCTCACATTTTTGGGAGGTTAGTGATAGACAGTTTATGAAAGAAAGTAGGGGCCAGGATCAATCTTCATACTTTACCAGATAGTGCGGAGAATGTGATGAAGCAGGAAACCAGGAAACATAGGAAACCAAGTTTAAATTTTGGTTATTATATGTTGATTTGGGTTGCTTAGTTTGTTAAGTCATTCTCCTTATTGGTATATCTGTATTAGGTAATGTAATACCTACTGCTATGTGTCTGTTTCTATTTACATTAAGGGACTACATTATGATATACACAGAGAAAAGATTTCATCTAATTCCCACCCCTATTGTTTGTAGAGACTCATGTTCTATAATCATGTGTCTGAAAGTCTGTGGTGATCTGACTATGAGACATTTCTTACTCTTTGAATGGAAGTAAATTCCATTTTCAAAGACAATAAATGGAGGTAAAAAAGTAGAACTTTTTAAACTACCGTATTATGAGATATTTCAAGAGACATAAAGCATCAATCTATAAGGTGCCATTGTATCAGTAAAGGAGACTTTTAAAGAACACACAGACATTCTGTCTCCTGAAAAGTCAATGTAAGAAGAAAAATTTAACCTCGCAATATCAAGAAGGGATGATTGGAAGAGAAGAAAAAGCCTTTTTGGTTCCCCTGTGGATATTTTTATACTGCATTTTGATACTCTCTCTGATAGAAATGATTAAAAATCATTGGCACTGAATCAAAGGAAATGGAGTTTTATTCTATAGCCACCACCAGAAAGAGCTTCATTATTTACACAAAGAATGGTAGTAATTCTTCTTTCTGTCTATGATGTACTTTCTACAACCACAGGGTTCCTGTAAGCCAGGCAGTTTCATTCTTTGTTTCCCAAGATAGTTTCCATGGTCTCTATGTCATCTAAGCCTCTAAGAGAAAAGTGGTACAGTGAACTTAAGCAAAATTTTGTATTATATTCTCCACTGGAAAAATTCAGTTTGCAGCTGCCAAGGGAGCCCACAGGGATATGTAGCACAGACCCACTGTGCTTCTAGCTTCATTCTCGTCAACAGGGTAGCTGTCTGTGGTTATGGAGTCACACCACTGTCCCATAAATGACCTCATGAACTTTTCTCCTGAAAAGCTTTAGCAAATTATACACTAGACATTTCATGTTTCTGATATACCTCTATGTGTTAGCTACTGTGCAAGGTACTAGCTATGAAGAAAATGACTGCCAAAAGAGACACTTTCTGCCTGCATTAGGTCACTAATTATTCTTTTGTGAAAACAGATTTGAGGAGACACTGGCCAGTTTTGGATGAGAAATTGTGCATGAGTACATAGAGAGACATTGGATACAGGAACCTCTGAGATCTAGTAAAGCAGGGTGCAGACAATTTCACTGTAGAAATCAGCTTTGATGCCTCTATCAGAACACAGCCTTGGGTTTAAAAACTTGGATTTGAGGTACTCTGGGTTCTTTTGTTAGTACATTAGCTATTATATAAAACTTTTCTGTATATGTGTCATGAAAGTATATAAAAGCATATTTTTGCTAAGTCCCAGGACTTTATAGGAATAAATTACTTCAAGTGTTTGCCTATGTTCAGCATAAGCATTCCCAGTGACAAACTTGCAACTTGCCAGATCATTTGATTGGTCATCATGAACAGAAATTTTAAAAGTAGCTGCTAGAATAGCAGTTGATGTTGTCTCAATGCTCTTAGTTTAAACAAGAAATTAGAATTCACAAGAAATTTTAATTTTATTGTATATTTATCTGCAGACCTATTAAGTTGGAAATAGTAAATAAATATAACTGTTTATATATCGACAATACCCATTTTTTTGTATCAGCATGCCAGTCTTCACTATTTGATTTTATTCCACTCAAGTCTTTATGTTTTCTTTTTATGTATTTATTGGGTTGTGACCTGCTCTCTATATCTCTGAGGTAAATCATTAAGTAATCTGAGTTCTTAATTCAACATGACTACTTGGCCTCCTTAGGGTTGCTCTTCCTAGGGTGAAACACCATGACTAAAGCAACTTGGGGAGAAAAGCTTTTATTTTACTTACACTTCCACGTCTTAGCTGATCATAGAAGGAAGTCCGTGCAGTCTCAAACAGGGAAGAAACCTGGAGACAGGAGCTGATGCAGTGTACACAGAGTAGTGCTCATTACAGGTTTGTTCCTTACAGTGTACTTAGCCTACTTTCTCATAGAACTCAAGATCACAAGGCCAGCAGTGTATCCTTGCACAATGGACTGAGCCCTCTCGCATCAGTCACCAGTTAAGAAAATACTCTACAGTCTTTCTTGAAGTCCTCATCTTAGGAAGGCATTTTCTCAATCAAGGCTCCCTCCTTTCAGATAACTATAGCCTCTGTCAAGTTGACATGAAGCTAGCCAGCACACCACTCATAGCTCTGCACTTTTTAGGACATTCTTTTTGGTATTCCAAAAGTGTCTGTCTGTCAGTTGCATATCCATTTGAATTTGATCGAGGTATTTAAAAACTTCCTGCTTGAGTTCTTCCGTGACCCAGCAGTCATTCTAGAATGTATTACTGACAACACTCTCTTATAAAGAATTGTAAGACACAGCTTTTCTTTTAAGCAACCTAACTTCCCACAGAGACGAAGAAAACAAAGATAAAAAGTCAGATGAGATGTAAATGATTATATATTTTATATTGTTTCATATTCTTTCTTATGTAATATTTGTGCAAAGGTACCTTGCATCTTAGCATATTAATTCACAGATTCCCCAGAAGGGATATTTGACTGAAGGAAGTTTTATTTCTCTAATTGTAACCGCCGTAGATAATTACCAATTGCAATCTGCAGCATTTCATCAACTCTAATTTATGCTTTTGTTTATGAAACACCTTTCTGTGGAAGTGAATATTAGTTAGGAATTGTTGTATCTCCATGCTCTGATAAGACAAGATTCTTTTGACTGTTAATCATTGCATTTTGCTTACTGGTATGCTTATGAAAGTGCTGAAAAGAATTACAGATGGTGAAAATGATGGCTTGGTGAGGTAGTGACCTTTCTCTTGATTTAGCAGTGTTTGAGGGCACCTATAAGATAAGCAACACACTAAAATTTTCCCCACTGGTATTCAATTCTCAGAAAAAAATCACTGTGGGAATTTTAGAGCGATGACTGCCCTATGGTTATATTTGATTACTGATCAATTAAATTAATGTGTTAGTTACATTAGTAGTCATTTAGTTTCTGCAGTATACCGAGAATCTTTTGTAACTTCAGTAATGCTTATTGTGTTTGTCTTAAGCAGATAATATTAGCTTGCTGACTAATACTCAATATTCTTAAGCACCAAACATATAAATAAGTTGTTAAAAGCTTTGGTAAGCACACAAAACTTTATAATTTTTATTTGTAATATCTGTAAAATGAGGTAATTGTTTATCTCTTAAGACAATCATGGGGAGTGTTGCTTTAATAGCACCACAAACTTGATAGCCTTGTATAATATGAATATATAACATTGTTAATAAGGTTTACGTGATTCATTTTTGTCTATATATATATGTAAACATTGTTTGTAAAACTATGTGTCCTTTGAAAAAGAAAAGAATAAAATACCGATGAAAATCATTAAAAACAGATGGCTTTTGTTACTTTTCCTCTAACAAGTACTGAGTTAAACTACAAGTGTGATTTAAAGAAAGAAATAAAGAAAATGGCAAACTTTTAAACCTCATGCTTCTTCATGTAGAAACTAAGTAAAATTAGCAGAGCAGCACGAGCTCTATCTTTTGCCTTTCCATTCTCTACATAAAATCCAATTTAGACTTTGGAAAAATTACATCATCAGCACAGCTGGCTGTATACTTACTGCACTGACAAGAAATAAAGGACTTCTTAGTGAAGTATAAATAAAAGACTCTTCGAAAAGGAGATCAAGATAGAAGAGACAGGACTTTGATTTGGGTTTTGTGAGGTTGGAGTGCAAGAAAGCTATTCCCATTGTTTTAATGATGTAGCAAGACATTTCAAATTTGTCTGCAGCACCTTTACTAAACCATTGCCATCCCACTTTGCTTGTGAAAGGGGATTTAGGCTTTTAAAAAAGGTTTTGTGATTGCAGCCATTAAAATTTTGTGAAAACAGAAGTGCTAATATTACAAAGCTGGAAAATTCTATGCTGATATTTTCTAACCTGTAGGTCTAGAAACATGTGTGTTATCTATACATTATTTAAACTCTCCTAAGGAACCTTTTCAAAGTCCACTGACTATGAAAAACATAAAAAAACAAATGCTGAGTTTAATCATTGCCTTTAATGGTAGTATATAATGATGAGATGTTTCTATTTCATAAGTAAAACAATAGTGAGTGAACAGATATTCTGTACTATTTAAATAAACTGCTATAGCACATAAAATAGTAAGCCTATTTTAAAATTACTTTGAAAGCAAATATTATTATATACAATATTTTCCAGCCCTTTCTTCAGAAGTGCAGCAAGAAGCATACATTTTCCTAAAAGATTTCTTAAATAAAACTTAGATTGTGAGTTGGTATGGATATTAAATCATTTCATATTAAATTTTTGAAAAATAAACACATATTTTTTCCATTAAGCAAAAATTTAGTTCAAATTAGAGTAAATTGTATAGGAGAGTTCTTGATTGGTGTGACTGCCAAAAGCAGAGGTGGGGGCAAGCCCTGGTGAAATGAATCGGGAACTACATTTGTATCATCCTACAGTTTGCATTCTGTATCATTCTAACTTAGTGAACAAACTGGATCTTCAAGAGTGGCCCCAGACCAAGAGTGTTAGCAATAGCTGGAAATTTGTTAGAAGTAGATTGCTAGTGTCACAACAGTTAGTCCTGTCCAGACTGTCTTACATGGAAACTCTGTACCTAAGGTTCCTTTCCCACCACATCTCTCTTCACACTTATTAGGTGTTTCTGAAATACACTGTATCATTCAATAACGGTTGCCTTAGAGGGAACAGAAAGGGTATCTTGGAGGTAAAAACTTCAGAATACAGGACCACTCTGGGTTCCGAGGAGGAAGCAGGCTCCTGCTAGTGATAGATTGAACTGGACAAGAGACCCAGAGACAGGGTTGGGGTGGTCTGTCCTGGGTATTAAAGATAAAACAAGGGCCCACCCAGTGCCTTGCAGCATCAGTCAGTCAGATGGGCACTATTATGATGAGCAAAGGTATGATGTGGTATGGGAGAGAGAAGCAGAATGACTCACATCCTGTGGACAGAGTAATATCTGAGAAGGTGAAAGCGGTGAGGAACAGGCTGATTTGGGTAGATTGATTGATACTCAGGGCCATGGTGACGTCTGGACCTAGGCTGTGGCTGGGGCCCACCTCTGCTTTCATGGCCCGATGGCAGCCACAGTCTGTGTTGATGCCCCTGTCTCCTAATACCATCTCAGGCCTAGAGAATAGGGCTGTACAGAGTTGGTCCCACCCCCTCACTAAGTGAAACACCAGGGAGAGCTGGTCCTGTCCCTCAGCTGCTGAAGCACTCAGGAGAGAGTGTCCTCCTACACCTTACCTGGGCACCCTGTTTGTAAAGGCATGGGCGAACTAGCCCTAAGGGAGTGAGAATGGAAGAGCAGGTCCTGCGTGCCATGTGGTGAGGGAAAGATGCCTCCCCTTGCTTCTTGCCACCTGCAGCAGGTGGGGGATCTGACCCAAATCCTCACCAGCTGCAGCACTCAGGAATCTCACATGTGCACTCCAGTAGAGTTGGCTCTGTAGAGGGGATTGGGTGAGTCAGCCGTGAATGCATGAGAAGGGCACAGCTGATACCGCCGCCTCCCTGTCTGGGGTGTAGTGGTGAGGGCAAGGGAAAGATGTCCTTCTCTCTTGCCCCTGCTGCCTCCAGCTGGCAAGGGAAATGACGCTCCCCTTTACCAGCTGCAACACGCAGGAAAGCGTTCCCTGCACCTTGTCTGGGCAGCACAGTTGAGCTGGCCCTGTTGATGGAGCAGGGGTGAACCAACCCAAGAAGGTGAGCATGGGAGATCTGGCCTTACCCCTCATCTGCCACATGGTGGTGTGAGTAGGGAAGAGATGACCCTTTCCCCTTTTCCCCCAGCCACCTGTGGCAGGAAGGAGAGCTGTTTCTGAGGTCAGCAGAGCAGTAGAGCTGTTCCTGCCCCCCACAAGCTGCAGCACTCAGGAGAGTGTCCCCTACACTTCTCCTGAGTGACACAGTAGAACTGGCCCTGATTGTGTAGTTATGGGAGAGCCAACCTTGAGGGCATGAAAACATGAGTGAGCCCACTCCAAAATCCACACACCTATGATCTGCTGGAGCATGTGAAGGGGCCTTTTCTGCAGATCCAAGACTTCAGGATTTCCATGATACAAAGCAACAACAAGATATCTAAGAGGAATCCCAGTAAGGGCCCAGCATTGATAGTGTAGCAGAAACCAGACCAATGAACACTTGCAAGTAATGGTATGTGGATAAAAGGGTTTACAGCACAGCTCACTGTGTCACACTATGGCAGGCAATGTGGTCCAGACCTATGGTCCAAGTAAATTCTAATAAAATCCTGTTAGCTCAAACATGCTGCTGTGTATTGTTTTATAGAAACTGAAAACTCTGAGCAAAGATATGAAGCATTATGAAATATTATTGGAATGTTTAACTGTCTTATACAAATTTGTTTGTTCTCCAGTAGTATGTCAGCTTATATAGTTTGTTTAAATTGGTTTTATAAACTGAATGGGGCAAGCAATTTTGTTGCTGCCCTGCACACTGAACTCTTATATGGTATACTTAATAAGTCAATAGAATAATAATAATGGAGTATACAGTGACTATTCTAAGTAAACTATGTAAATTGTCTAAGTTTTGGTGCAAAAAGGAGAAAGAATTAGTATGTTGCTGATTGGCATAATATCTCCATGTGCCATAAATGAAATGTGATGTTTGATTGATATGTACATTGGGTACTAAGCTGTTATCAATCAAGATGATTAACATATCCAGCACTTTAAAACTTGGTAATTTCTTGATGAGAATGTTCAAATGCTTCTACTATTTGATTTCAATTTTTAACACTTAAACAAAAATGCAAATCATCAATCAATAATTGGTAATTATTGCTGAGTTATAGTATTCTGCTAAAAGGACTAAAATCTTTAGAATTATACATGAGTCCAATGAATCTTTTCTATTTATGAATACAAATCATTTATAATAAGGAAGAACTTTCAGATACCCCAGGACCAGGTGCTCTTTTACACATTCAGAAACATCTTTCCTTTTGATTTATGTGTCCTTATATTGAATAAAAGTTTATATGTAAAAAACTGAAATAAAAATTTAAATAACTTTACTGTATTTATTACAAATTCATGGGAGTGTAGAAGAAGACAGAAATAAAAGGTATTCATTTTTTTTACATTTCTTAAATATTTAAGAGTTGGAAAAATGTTGGTTACGTAATAAATGGTGAAATGTAAAGTTGTCCTTTCAGTAAATTTAAATCTTTAGTGACAATGGGGATGATTCTTTTAGGACAGGATCTGGTTTATAGAACAGTCTTATGCCAGAAAAAAAAAAAACAAAAAAAAAAACAGACAAGGTAGCCAGTGGTAGGAAGGTTGTTCATGCTGAGAGGTAGAATGGTGAGGACCATCAAATGTTGACTGTTACAAAATGAAAATCAGCAGAGCAGCACGTCAGCTACCCACCTCGCCCTTCCTCACGGCCTGCCATTTGTCTCTGTACCCAGGGCTTATTTCAATTCAGCCAGTTTGAGTTGAATTTTATGGAGAGAGTACATGGTTAAATATTTGAAACTGAACTCTTTTCCTTAAGAATTCTGTGTTTAACCCTCAGATGCATCAATTCTCTTCTTTTCCTTGTTTGTAAAATCCTTATTTGACTATTACAATAACATTAAATTAGTTTTAATAATATTAAATGAGTTTTAAAATTAGTATACGGATAGGTGGTTAGGAAATCAGTTGACACCTAAAAAAAAACTTTATTTGATCAAATACCCATGCCTATATGACCTTGATTTAGATTGTTGCACAGTATTTCTCCATATGATATACATTCTCAAGTACATCTCTATTTGTTACTAAGAGTAAACTTTAATGTAATATCAGCTTCTCTCTTAGTTACTCTTGGTAGGTTTTATTTGCAGGGTGGGGAGGGGAAGTTGTGTGTACGTGCATTTGTGTGTGTGTGAACATGCGAACGCTTTATGCAAAAGCATATTAATGCATATTCAGGCCCATATTACTTCTCTCACTCTGCCTCTGTCATCTTTGTTTTTTATCTGTAACTGTGCCTATGTGCATAATCATTATTTTTCCTTTCAGGTTACTGGTCAAATTATTCTCCACTACTCTCTGTGGTCAACAAAGTCTGTTCTCTCTCTCTTCTTTTGAATACTCCCAATGGGTATTTATTAGATTCAAGGGGTACTCTTTGGGTTAGAATCTACCAAATTAAAGTTTGTTCCTTATAAGGAAAATAAAATCTAAACATTTCAATTCACAGATGTACTTCTAAGACGAACAGGTTGAAAACCCTGAGGTATTCATCTATCATGGCATGTTGTTGTAGAAAGTTTTTGCTGGCGCATTTCGGGTCCAGGAGGTTTGTACCTGGCACGGCCCACAGTGGCTGGAACCTGGTTCATACAACGGCTTTTGTCCCCCAAAGAAATGAATCACACGCTTATATTAACTTAATACTGTTTGGCCCATGTCTCAAGCACATTACTAGCTAGCTCTTTCATCGTAATTCAACCCATTTCTATTAATCTGCCCACCATGTGGCCCAGCCTGTGGCTGGCCAGTACTTCTTACATGTCTGTTCCTCTTGGGGGTCTGATGGAGACTGACCTAACTCCACCCTTTTCCTACCTACCTGCGCTCTGATTCTCCACCCACTTCTACGGTGCTCTACATAGGCCAACTAACCAGGTTCCAGCCACCGTGGGCCGTGCCAGGTACAAACCTCCCGGACCCAAAACGCACCAGGAAAAACTTTCTACAACCTCACGTAGTTTCTTTTTTCTCACACATCTACATTTCCGCCCCAACTGACTTCCTGTACAGACAGAATGTATTTATGTATATAATTTTGTATAAAAAGTATTACCTTACTAAAAAGTGTTTTTACTAATGTTTGTGTTTAAAAATCAATCTTTCTAGCTTCAACAAACCAGAAATAGTACAATAAATTCAATTAAAAAACATACAAATTATTCATTTAATTTAAGTAGCAGGCACTGTGCATTAGAGCACACAACTAAATGGACATTGATTACCCATAAATGTGATGAGGGAGACCAGCGTGCAATCCTGTTCGCCCTTTCATGGAGTTCTACTTCTCGCAGGGCTCAGGCATTATATAGAGCTAAAAGGTCCACAAGATTGCTAAGACTTTCTGCACAAAAAGACAAAGCAGAGGCAGTTAACTCCCTGTAGATGAGAGAAAGCCCAATCAGGCTCCCAAATACTAATCACCACTTCTTTGACAATCACTATTTCTGAAGTAGAAACATAGGTAAGTTCTACTGCAAATCACAGAGCAATCTACCAGACATTGATGATTTTAGACAGTATATTGTTAATATGCCTCCTAGTCACTGAATGAAATACTCTTAAAGTTTATATGGTCCTAAATCTGTATTCTGATATAATTTGGAGACAGTTAAGAAACCACTGGAATCCTTGGTCTGTATATTTCCCAGAGATAGAAATTAACAGCTATACTAAGCTATGTAAGTACTCATTCATAATGCAGAATATCATATATAAAGTGTGTTCTATAATGGATTATAGTCAATTTGATAACATCCCCCTCCTATGTAAATCTCCTTTTATTTCTTTCCCTCTCTCAAAAAAATTGGAATTTTTCTTTTGATTTTGCTGAACTAAAACAATCTCATATTTCCTAGTAAGTAAGTTATACTTACTGTAGTAACTTAAATAAATAAAGGACAATGGCAAGTTTTCATTAAGTATTTAATAATTTATGTAAATTACTTATTTACCCATTTATTGCATTAAACTAAATGAATGGGTGTAAATAACAATGCCACAGATACACAATTGATTATACTCACATCCATTGTAAGAAATGAAATTATGATATTTTGAAAATTACCAGATAAGAAAAGATGAGCAATGTTTTTAAGTTGATACTAAAACTTTTGTATTGGTGTTCAAAGCATTTCTCAACATCACATGATTCAGCTACCATCATGTATTTTTTTTAATGAATGCCATTGAATTTTTACTTAGAAACTGGGACTGTGTACTAATTCTTTTCACTAATTTTATCCTTGTAGGGAAAGATGAGCCATAAGCTACAGCCCCAGTGGTAATGCAGTAACCTAGAACCTGTCAGGGTCCAATCTCATGTCATGAGCAAGAGCTTCTCAGAGCAAGAAGAGGCTTTGAAGGAGCTGCAGATGAATTCAAAATCCACACTAGCTCGTGTTCAATCCTGTAACAAAAAGTGTCAATGATAATTTTCTATTTTCTTTTAATGTCAATATGTATCATGTATTTTTACTATCAAAATTGTCTGCAAAGGTTTATTTTGGTATTTCTGATGGCCATGAGAGTATATAGCAAATGACAGCCAAAATTTTACAGGTGGACCTACCACATGAATAAATCTGTGTTTGGGAATCACATTAGGCAAAGTTTGTGGAAGAGTCCCACTAAAACAACTTTCATGATATGGTCCCATTAGCTAAGTCCGTGGCGGGGGGCGGGGCATATCTGTTGACTGGCCTCAGTAGGCAAAGCCTGCGGGTGGCAGACTGGGGATACCAATAGTTTTCTGTCTGTAACTTCCTCAGGTGCTACTGCTATGCCTCCCTAATAAAAACTACTGTAGGGTTCTTCTCAAAGACCTTTGATAGTGTGTGTGTGTGTTTTTTTTTATCTTTGGGCACACTTAAAGTTGTAGATAGTCATGTCTGATGTATAGAAATTAGCAGATTTTTTTTTTACTAAAACAGGAAAGTAACAATATTTTCAGATTCAAAGACAATTAATTTTAGACCTCAGAACAAATTCAGACAGACTAAACTGCTCCTGCAGAAAATATGTAAAAACTAATTGCCAGATGTTTATTGCTAAATCAGGGCCAGGCTGTTTTGAGCCTGACACATCTGCCCACCTTGCAAAGTTGATTTTCTACCCTGACCACTCAAGGTTCAACCTGCTACTGTTATTGTTATGCCCTGAATTTCATTGTCATTCTATGTCCGGGAAAAAGTTACTTGCAAAGCCAACATTTACACTAGCCAGTCTTTGTGACCTTACTATCCTGAGAAAAACTGTATGATTTCACATGTTATAACAATGGATTGGTCCCTGAAAAAGGAGCATATAATTTTCCAGAGTTTGGCTGAAAGAGGGAACAGCAGCAATGTAGGGGGGAAGAGAGGAGAAGGAACGAGTATGTATGAATGAGAGTGTGTAAGAGCAGCAGTAATGTAGGGATAAAGCTGGACAGAATGTGAGTGTATGTGCTGAGTGAGAGATGAAGAAGAAGCCTAAAGAGAGGGTGAGAGCATGAATGGATGAGAGAGTGAGTGAGCAAAGAGTGAATGAATGATGTAGAAGAATCATATATGTGAATAAATGTGTGAGATAAAACTGTGTGAAAGAGTTATTGCTACATATAAAAACTATGAGAAGAGCTGAATGAGAATGTGTAAGAAGAATGTAAAATGTTATATGATGTATGTGAGATGAATAGCTATATGAATAGGTGAATATGTCTGTATGGAGATTTGAAACTGTGTGGAGCAAGGAAGATGATACTGTATAAATGGAGACGTAGATGAGAATGTACGTAAAAGAGAGATGTGAAGACATGTGAAAATAAATTTAACTGTGTATAAAGATATATGGTTGTGTGTGCAAAGATCTATGGCCATATGTATCTAAAGTAAGGTATGTAGCTGTATGTATAGAATGCAGCAGTGTGAAGATATACAGAAAGAGTCAGAGACAAATTTTTAGAGAAGAGGAAGTTACTGTCAGAAGGCATGTATATTTTCTTATTTTACCAATCAGATAGTTCATAATCATCCCAGATAAAAAAGTTTGTTATCTGAAACCTTCACTACTCTGAAGCATTCCTTTTATTACTCTAAAGCAGATCATGGGAGCTGGCCTTTCATGATCCACATTGGGAAATCAAAATAAATAAGTATTTAAAGAAGTTTGAAGACGTAAACTTAATTCATGCTTATTTATTCTTGAGACAATTGTTTTTTTTCTTTGAAATACTTCTAATTTGAACAGCCATAATTTAAAATACTTTGTGTATCTGTTGGGAATGTCGCTTCAGTAGATAGACAGTGATTGGACACATGTGGTTGCATGTTCATGGAATCTAAATATTGATTTATATAATATTTTATAGATGCAATTAATAATTGTGACTGGATTAACCTTATAGATTATTAGTTTTTATTTTTTTTTTTCTGAGATAGGGTTTCTCTATGTAGCTCTATCTGTCCTGGAACTTGCTCTGTAGACCAGGCTGGCTTAGAATGAATAGATATTTACCTGTCTCTCTGCCTCTCAAGTGCTGGGATTAAAGGCATGTGTTACCACTACCTGCATAGAAATTTTTAAAATCATGTACTAAGTATTAGGTTTAACATGATGTTTTCAAATATTGCCACTATACTCTTTCTATTTCTCTCCCTCCCTCTCTATTTTCTCTTAGGCTTCAAGCTGCTCCAGTAGTGAACTGAGATAGAATCCCAAAGCAGTTTAAATTTGTATGACTTCATGATGGCTGAAGATATTGAATGTTTTAATGAAATCTTACTGGCCATTTGTTTCTTTCCTTGGAAATTACTTTTGCAGTCTATTGACCTATTTTTGATTGGATGACTTTTGGGTTTGTTTTTTATTTTGAAATGCTTTATTTATTTTATTTTTATTTTTTAAATATTTATTTTCATTTTATGTTAATTGGTGTTTTGCATTCATGTATAACTGTGTAAAGGTGTCAGATCTTGGAATTACAGACAGTTGTTAGCTGTCATGTGGATGCTGAGAACCGAACTCAGGTCCTCCAGAAAAACAGTCTGTGCTCTTAATCGCTGAGACTTTATTCAAAAATAAATAAAAAAAACAAAAAAAAGGAGAAATTCTTTATTTATTTTATATCTTAACCCCCATCTGATAAGTGGTTGACTAACATTTTTTTCCATTTGAAGGCTATCTCTTAATTTTAATGATTGTTTACTGTTTAGAACTACTTAATTTTATGTAATTCTACTTATCAGCTAGGGATATTATTCTCCACACAATTGGACTTCTTTTCAGAAAGTCTTTGCCTATCATTATATATTCATGTGATTTTTTTTTTGTCTTTGATTTCTTCTAATGGCTACAAAGTTTCAGATCCCAGGTGAAGTTATTTGATCAGTTTTGAATAAGTTTTGGTACAAGATGAATTATATGCATCTAGTTTTATGGCTCCACATGTGACAAATCGTATTTCCTAGAACCATTTGTAAAAGACTATTTTTCAATGCCTTTGATACCTTTATAAAAAAAAAATTAGGTGGTCATAGCTCTATGAATTTGTTTCTATGTTTTCTTGTGTGGATCTGCATCTGTAATTAGAAAAACTATAACTATCTAGTATTCAACTCCAGTAGAAACTGGAGAGGGAATAATATTACCTCAGTAAGTAGGAAGTTCAAGCAAGTAACTTCCAAAAAATGTGAGAAATGACAGACAATCTGGCTGCCTGAACAGTCTCTGTATAATGAGGAAGTGCAGGGCTTGTCTCAGGTCCTGGCTAGAGTAATTTTTGAGGCTGGATCATCTTAGATAGCCATTTCAAAATTGTCCTGAGCTGTTTGTAGTTCAAAGCTAATCTTTAGGTGATGTTTGTCAGCTGAGTGGCATTATAATAGTCGATGTGAAATCATTTTTGTGGGATTCCATCATATTTATGGAGAGTTCAGAGATCACATTAGGCCAGATTGTTTCTTTTCTTGGTAACATTTTCTGGGTAATTCTCTCTTCTTCTTTGGATACTTATTTGTCCAAAGGTCATTAAATTCCTCAAGATAATTGTTTTACTTTCCTTTACTTTATTGTATTGTCCTTTTCAGACACAAATAAAACCCTTACCCAATCCTAAATTTGGTAGTTTCCAAATCTAATCTTCATCAATTTTGATTTATGGTTTCTTAAATTTTTTTCTCTTCTATAGATTTTCTATCAATATATATATATATATGTGTGTGTGTGTGTTTCTGTGTGTGTATGTATGTATATATTAGACATTAGATTCTTCATTAGATTCTTTAATTGCTCTGAGAAGGTGTTTCTTCCACCATGACAGGAAACAACTAAAGCAAATTTGATATGGGGCTCATGAGAAGCCCTTCAGAGAATTTTCCAGTAGCAAGAGCTGTTGTAGAAAGTTTTCCCAGGCCCTTTTGGGCACAGAGGTTTGGACCTGATCCGCGGCGGCTTTTGTCCCTCAAAGAAATGAATCAGACACTTATATTACTTCATACTGTTTGGCCCATGTCTTAAGACATTACTAGTCAGCTCTTTCACATTACTAGCCAGCTCTTTCATCTTAAATCAACTCATTTCTACTATTCTACCTGCCACGTGGCCCACTGTGGCTCACCTGTATTTCTTACAGGTCTATCTTCTTCAGGGGCCGGATGGAGACTGCCTAACTCTGCCCTTCTCCTACCTGCCTGTGCTCCTGCCTGATCCTCCACCCACTTCTTAGGTGCTCTACATAGGCCAAACCAGTCCTTTGTTTACAGTATACAGGAGCATTTCCACCACAAAGAACAAAGAATTACCTGTCTTTCCTTTGGTTGATTTTTATTTGTTAGTCTGATGTCTGCAATTTTTTATACCTTCTGCATAATCTAGAAAGGAGGGACGTTGCATTGGGATTATTTTTAGCAAAACATTGTTTTAGGGAGTGTCCTCTTTACAGTCCCTTTTTAGGTGACCTTGTTTACTGCAATTGAAACATTTGATATGTTGATTTTTCTTCAAACCCCTGGAAATGACCTCTTTTATCCAAGCATCATCATAGTTATGAGATGCAATGTTAATTATATCTAGGATCACTTTCTCCAAGGGTGCTAATCTTGCCTTTAATGGACTAATTATTCTTTTGCATTGTGAATTAGCATTTTCAAAAGTCAGAGATTCAATTATTATTTAACTAGATTCTAAATTTGGTATTATTCTATTTACTGCTGAAACCAATCTTTGTAGGAAATTAGGGACGTTCTTTTGAGCCCTTATAACTTTTATGCATGACTCAGTTTTCTTTCTGACTTCTTTAATTCTGTCCTAAGCACTCAAGTCTGCCATTGGACATAAAGTGTCATCATATAAAGATTGCTTTTCTATATAAGCATAATATCCTTCTACTAGAAGTTGGTTGTAGGGGATGTCAATACCTTTAGCATTACTGTTGTTCAATGGTCTTAGCCTCATCCTTCCACCAAGCCCTCCCTTGTAATTGGTATCACTTTCTAAGACTGCTGTAACCAAATCTCTCTAATCTTGAGGGATGATTCTATTGTAAGTTAACCATTAGTTTAACATTGGCTTCACAAGTGGTGAGTGCATTCCCTATGAGACTATTGCTTCTTGGAATCTCTTTAAATCTAACATTTGCATAGTAGTCCATTCAGTTCTTCCACAGTCTAGGGGACATGTGTCATTTGGCAGTTCCTGTAAGGTTACTGGAGAAATTAAAATTGGCTGTTTGAAAGTCAGGTTATTTCTCTGTAGCCTTATAATTTGATATTGAGATTGGTTCTCCTTTAAATTCCTCACTCTGGGTCTGAATATCTGTATGATTTGTTTTAATAATTTTTCTAAAATTTATATCTTGGCATTTATATCAACCTTCTTGGTACTCACATAAACCAACCTTTTCGGGATAAAAAAAATAATCAAACAAAACTATTTATAATTGGCATTATGTAGTTCCCATCTAAGTTAATTATGCTCTCATTCAATGGTTCCATTTTTTTCTAGATAAATATTCAACTTTATTGAGAAAACTTCATAATAATACAAGACAGAGCTCTGAAAAATACTAATATTCACTAGAAACTCTCCATTATGTCCTATATCACTGTTTCTCAAAGTTCTTATTGTTGCAGCCCTTTAATACAGTTCCTCATTTGTGGTGACCCTCAACCATAACATTATTTTCATTGTTACTCCATAGTTGTATTTTTCTTTTCTTTCTTCTTTATTTATTTTGTATTTATCAAGAAAAACAGTAAAATGAATTTAAAATGCTGAAAAGTTAACAATAACTATAAAGAAGATAAAAATCATAAGTATGACTTATCAAGGGTGATAATGCAAATAAGATTGCTACACATATATTTACTTTGTGTTCAGCTTTCCCTCTGAATTTTTTTTTCCATCCCTGTATATCCTTTTTCAAGGTCCCTTCCCCCTCCTGCCACATCAGGTCATTTTTTCTTCTCCACAACTCCCCATACCCTCCCTGGACAGGGAGCAGACAGTCCCATGGTCCCACTGACCCAATAATGCTTGGATCAGTCTCCACTACTGGCAAATCCCTCAAGAGTGAGTCAGGTGTTCCTATAGTTGGAGTGGGATCCGAAGGGTCAGTCCAGGGTGTTTCTGATCCCAAGATGTTCAGTGGTTGTGGTTTGCAGCTTGGGCATGCTTGGCTTTTTTCTTGTTTGTTTGTTTGTTTAGAGACCACTAATGAGTGAGTACATCCCCTGCTTATCTATCTGAGTTTGTGATACCTCGCTCAGGAGAATATTCTCCAAACTCATCCAGTTGCCTGCGAATTTTAGGATATCATTTTTTCTTACTGCTGAGTATTATTTCATTGTGTAGATATACCATAGTTTGTTAATCCCTTCTTCAGTTGAGGGACATCTAGGTTGTTTCCAGGTTCTTGCTATTACAAATAATGCTGCTATGAACATAGTTGAGCTAATACCTTTGGAGTGTGAATGTGAGTCTTTAGGGTATACACCCAGAAGTGGTATTGCTGGGTCTTTGGGGAGATTGATTCTCAATTTTCTGAGAAACGTCCATATTGCATTCCAAAGAGGCTGAACAAGCTTACACTCCCACCAACAATGAAGAAGTGTTCCCCTTGCTCTGCATCCTCCCCAACATAGGCTGTCATCTGTGCCTTCTATCTTAGCTAATCTAACAAGTGTTAGGTGGTATCTCAAAATTGTTTTGATTTGCATTTCTCTGATGGCTAAGATGAAGAGCACTTTTTCAGGTGCCTTTCAGCCATTCGTAGTTCCTCTGCTGAGAATTCCCTTTTTAGATCTGTACCCCATTTTTTGATTGGGTTATTCAAGGTTTTGGGCTCTAGATTCTTGAGCTCTTCATATATCTTAGAGATAAGTCCTCTATCACTTGTAGGGTTGGTGAAAATCTTTTCCCATTCTGTAGGCTGACATTTTGTCCTATTGACAGTGTCCTGGGCTTTGTAGAAGCTTCCTAGCTTCAGGAGATCCCACTTATTGATTGTTGTTCTTAGTGTCTGTGCCACTGGTGTTGTATTTAGGAAGTGGTCCCATGTGCCAATTCATAGAAGTGTATTTCCCACTTTCTTTTCTATCAAGTTCAAAGTGGCTGGGTTTAAGTTGAGGTCTTTGATCCACTTGGATTTGAGTTTTGTGCAGGGTGACAGGCTCAGATCTATTTGCATTTTTCTACACACTTCTATCCAGCTATGCCAACACCATTTGTTAAATATACTATCTTTTTTCCATTGAATGTTTTGGGCC